>CM070479.1:1613184-1643184 GCA_036324585.1 Champsocephalus esox
CGATGTGGTGTTTTGAACGATGTGGTGTTTTGAACGATGTGGTGTTTTGAACGATATGTGTGTTTAGAAACGATGTGGTGTTTTGAACGATGTGGTGTTTTGAACGATGTGGTGTTTTGAAACGATATTGTGTTTTAAACGATGTGGTGTTTTGAACGATGTGGTGTTTGGAACGATGTGGTGTTTTGAACGATGTGGTGTTTTGAACGATATGGTGCTTTGAGCGATATGGTGTTTTGAACGATATGGTGTTTTGAACGATGTGGTGTTTTGAGCGATGTGGTGTTTTGAACGATATGGTGTTTGAACGATATGGTGTTTTGAGCGATGTGGTGTTTTGAACGATGTTTTGAACGATATGGTCTTTGAACGATGTGGTGTTTTGAACGATATGGTGCTTTGAGCGATGTGGTGTTTTGAGCGATGTCGTGTTTTGAACGATGTGGTGTTTTGAACGATGTGGTGTTTTGAGCGATGTGGTGTTTTGAACGATATGGTGTTTGAACGATATGGTGTTTTGAGCGATGTGGTGTTTTGAACGATGTTTTGAACGATATGGTGCTTTGAACGATGTGGTGTTTTGAACGATATGGTGCTTTGAGCGATGTGGTGTTTTGAACGATATGGTGCTTTGAAAGATGTGTTGTTTTGACGATGTGGTGTTTTGAACGATGTGGTGTTTTGAACGATGTGGTGTTTTGAACGATATGGTGCTTTGAACGATGTGGTGTTTTGAACGATATGGTGTTTTGAACGATATGGTGTTTGAACGATATGGTGTTTTGAACGATGTGGTGTTTTGAACGATGTGGTGTTTTGAGCGATGTGGTGCTTTGAACGATATGGTGTTTTGAGCGATGTGGTGTTTTGAACGATGTGGTGTTTTGAGCGATATGGTGTTTGAACGATATGGTGTTTGAGCGATGTGGTGTTTTGAACGATGTTTTGAACGATATGGTCTTTGAACGATGTGGTGTTTTGAACGATATGGTGCTTTGAGCGATGTGGTGTTTTGAACGATGTTTTGAACGATATGGTCTTTGAACGATGTGGTGTTTTGAACGATATGGTGCTTTGAGCGATGTGGTGTTTTGAGCGATGTGGTGTTTTGAACGATGTGGTGTTTTGAAAGATATGGTGCTTTGAACGATATGGTGCTTTGAACGATATGGTGTTATGAACGATGTGGTCTTTTGAGCGATATGGTGTTTTGAACGATTTGGTGCTTTGAACGATATGGTGTTTTGAACGATGTGGTGTTTTAAGCGATGTGGTGCTTTGAACGATGTGGTGTTTTGAACGATATGGTGTTTTGAACGATATGGTGTTTTGAACGATGTGGTGTTTTGAACGATATGGTGTTTTGAGCGATATGGTGTTTTGAACGATATGGTGTTTTGAACGATATGGTGTTTTGAGCGATGTGGTGTTTTGAACGATGTGGTGTTTTGAGCGATGTGGTGTTTTGAACGATGTGCTGTTTTGAAAGATGTGGTGTTTTGAACGATATGGTGTTATGAACGATGTGGTGTTTTGAACATGTGGTGTTTTGAACGATGTGGTGTTTTGAACGATGTGGTGTTTTGAACGATGTGGTGCTTTGAACGATATGGTGTTATGAACGATGTGGTGTTTTGAAACGATGTGGTGTTTTGAACGATGTGGTGTTTTGAACGATATGGTGCTTTGAGCGATATGGTGTTTTGAACGATATGGTGTTTTGAACGATGTGGTGTTTTGAGCGATGTGGTGTTTTGAACGATATGGTGTTTGAACGATATGGTGTTTTGAGCGATGTGGTGTTTTGAGCGATGTGGTGTTTTGAACGATGTGGTGTTTTGAACGATGTGGTGTTTTGAACGATATGGTGCTTTGAGCGATATGGTGGTTTGAACGATATGGTGTTTTGAGCGATGTGGTGTTTTGAACGATGTTTTGAACGATATGGTCTTTGAACGATGTGGTGTTTTGAACGATATGGTGCTTTGAGCGATGTGGTGTTTTGAACGATATGGTGCTTTGAAAGATGTGTTGTTTTGAACGATGTGGTGTTTTGAACGATGTGGTGTTTTGAACGATGTGGTGTTTTGAACGATATGGTGCTTTGAACGATGTGGTGTTTTGAACGATATGGTGTTTTGAACGATATGGTGTTATGAACGATGTGGTGTTTTGAACGATGTGGTGTTTTGAGCGATTTGGTGTTTTGAGCGATGTGGTGTTTTGAACGATATGGTGCTTTGAACGATATGGTGCTTTGAACGATATGGTGTTATGAACGATATGGTGTTTGAACGATGTGGTGTTTTGAGCGATGTGGTGTTTTGAACGATGTTTTGAACGATATGGTCTTTGAACGATGTGGTGTTTTGAACGATATGGTGCTTTGAGCGATGTGGTGTTTTGAACGATGTTTTGAACGATATGGTCTTTGAACGATGTGGTGTTTTGAACGATATGGTGCTTTGAGCGATGTGGTGTTTTGAGCGATGTGGTGTTTTGAACGATGTGGTGTTTTGAGCGATGTGGTGTCTTTGAACGATATGGTGTTTTGAGCGATGTGGTGTTTTGAACGATGTGGTGTTTTGAGCGATGTGGTGCTTTGAACGATATGGTGTTTGAGCGATGTGGTGTTTTGAACGATGTGGTGTTTTGAGCGATATGGTGTTTTGAACGATATGGTGTTTGAACGATATGGTGTTTTGAGCGATGTGGTGTTTTGAACGATGTTTTGAACGATATGGTCTTTGAACGATGTGGTGTTTTGAACGATATGGTGCTTTGAGCGATGTGGTGTTTTGAACGATGTTTTGAACGATATGGTCTTTGAACGATGTGGTGTTTTGAACGATATGGTGCTTTGAGCGATGTGGTGTTTTGAGCGATGTGGTGTTTTGAACGATGTGGTGTTTTGAAACGATATGGTGCTTTGAACGATATGGTGTTTGAACGATATGGTGTTTGAACGATGTGGTCTTTTGAGCGATATGGTGTTTTGAACGATATGGTGCTTTGAACGATATGGTGTTTTGAACGATGTGGTGTTTTAGCGATGTGGTGCTTTGAACGATGTGGTGTTTTGAACGATATGGTGTTTTGAACGATGTGGTGTTTTGAGCGATGTGGTGTTTTGAACGATATGGTGTTTTGAGCGATATGGTGTTTTGAACGATATGGTGTTTTGAACGATATGGTGTTTGAACGATGTGGTGTTTTGAACGATGTGGTGTTTTGAGCGATGTGGTGTTTTGAACGATGTGGTGTTTGAACGATGTGGTGTTTTGAACGATGTGGTGCTTTGAGCGATATGGTGTTTGAACGATATGGTGTTTTGAGCGATGTGGTGTTTTGAACGATGTTTTGAACGATATGGTCTTTGAACGATGTGGTGTTTTGAACGATATGGTGCTTTGAGCGATGTGGTGTTTTGAACGATATGGTGCTTTGAACGATGTGGTGTTTTGAACGATGTGGTGTTTTGAACGATGTGGTGTTTTGAACGATGTGGTGTTTTGAACGATATGGTGCTTTTGAACGATGTGGTGTTTTGAACGATTGGTGTTTTGAACGATATGGTGTTATGAACGATGTGGTGTTTTGAACGATGTGGTGTTTTGAGCGATGTGGTGTTTTGAGCGATGTGGTGTTTTGAACGATATGGTGCTTTGAACGATATGGTGCTTTGAACGATATGGTGTTATGAACGATATGGTGTTTGAACGATGTGGTGTTTTGAGCGATGTGGTGTTTTGAACGATGTTTTGAACGATATGGTCTTTGAACGATGTGGTGTTTTGAACGATATGGTGCTTTGAGCGATGTGGTGTTTTGAACGATGTTTTGAACGATATGGTCTTTGAACGATGTGGTGTTTTGAACGATATGGTGCTTTGAGCGATGTGGTGTTTTGAGCGATGTGGTGTTTTGAACGATGTGGTGTTTTGAGCGATGTGGTGCTTTGAACGATATGGTGTTTTGAGCGATGTGGTGTTTTGAACGATGTGGTGTTTTGAGCGATGTGGTGCTTTGAACGATATGGTGTTTTGAGCGATGTGGTGTTTTGAACGATGTGGTGTTTTGAGCGATATGGTGTTTTGAACGATATGGTGTTTGAACGATATGGTGTTTTGAGCGATGTGGTGTTTTGAACGATGTTTTGAACGATATGGTGCTTTGAACGATGTGGTGTTTTGAACGATATGGTGCTTTTGAGCGATGTGGTGTTTTGAACGATGTTTTGAACGATATGGTCTTTGAACGATGTGGTGTTTTGAACGATATGGTGCTTTGAGCGATGTGGTGTTTTGAGCGATGTGGTGTTTTGAACGATGTGGTGTTTTGAACGATATGGTGCTTTGAACGATATGGTGTTTGAACGATATGGTGTTTATGAACGATGTGGTGTTTTGAGCGATATGGTGTTTTGAACGATATGGTGCTTTGAACGATATGGTGTTTTTGAACGATGTGGTGTTTTGAAAGCGATGTGGTGTTTTGAACGATGTGGTGTTTTGAACGATATGGTGTTTTGAACGATATGGTGTTTTGAGCGATGTGGTGTTTTGAACGATATGGTGTTTTGAGCGATATGGTGTTTTGAACGATATGGTGTTTTGAACGATATGGTGTTTTGAGCGATGTGGTGTTTTGAACGATGTGGTGTTTTGAGCGATGTGGTGTTTTGAACGATGTGCTGTTTTGAACGATGTGGTGCTTTGAACGATATGGTGTTTTGAACGATGTGGTGTTTTGAACGATGTGGTGTTTTGAACGATGTGGTGTTTTGAACGATGTGGTGTTTTGAGCGATGTGGTGCTTTGAACGATATGGTGTTTTGAACGATGTGGTGTTTTGAACGATGTGGTGTTTTGAACGATGTGGTGTTTTGAACGATATGGTGCTTTGAGCGATATGGTGTTTTGAACGATATGGTGTTTTGAACGATGTGGTGTTTTGAAGCGATGTGGTGTTTTGAACGATATGGTGTTTGAACGATATGGTGTTTTGAACGATGTGGTGTTTTGAGACGATGTGGTGTTTTGAACGATATGGTGTTTTGAACGATATGGTGTTTGAACGATATGGTGTTTTGAACGATGTGGTGTTTTGAACGATACGGTGTTTTGAGCGATGTGGTGCTTTGAACGATATGGTGTTTTGAGCGATGTGGTGTTTTGAACGATGTGGTGTTTTGAGCGATATGGTGTTTTGAACGATATGGTGTTTGAGCGATGTGGTGTTTTGAACGATGTTTTGAACGATATGGTCTTTGAACGATGTGGTGTTTTGAACGATATGGTGCTTTGAGCGATGTGGTGTTTTGAACGATGTTTTGAACGATATGGTCTTTGAACGATGTGGTGTTTTGAACGATATGGTGCTTTGAGCGATGTGGTGTTTTGAGCGATGTGGTGTTTTGAACGATGTGGTGTTTTGAAAGATATGGTGCTTTGAACGATATGGTGCTTTGAACGATATGGTGTTATGAACGATGTGGTCTTTTGAGCGATATGGTGTTTTGAACGATTTGGTGCTTTGAACGATATGGTGTTTTTGAACGATGTGGTGTTTTAAGCGATGTGGTGCTTTGAACGATGTGGTGTTTTGAACGATATGGTGTTTGAACGATATGGTGTTTTGAGCGATGTGGTGTTTTGAACGATATGGTGTTTTGAGCGATATGGTGTTTTGAACGATATGGTGTTTTGAACGATATGGTGTTTTGAGCGATGTGGTGTTTTGAACGATGTGGTGTTTTGAGCGATGTGGTGTTTTGAACGATGTGCTGTTTTGAAAGATGTGGTGCTTTGAACGATATGGTGTTTATGAACGATGTGGTGTTTTGAACAATGTGGTGTTTTGAACGATGTGGTGTTTTGAACGATGTGGTGTTTTGAACGATGTGGTGCTTTGAACGATATGGTGTTTATGAACGATGTGGTGTTTTAAACGATGTGGTGTTTTGAACGATGTGGTGTTTTGAACGATATGGTGCTTTGAGCGATATGGTGTTTTGAACGATATGGTGTTTGAACGATGTGGTGTTTTGAGCGATGTGGTGTTTTGAACGATATGGTGTTTGAACGATATGGTGTTTTGAGCGATGTGGTGTTTTGAGCGATGTGGTGTTTTGAACGATGTGGTGTTTTGAACGATATGGTGCTTTGAGCGATATGGTGGTTTGAACGATATGGTGTTTTGAGCGATGTGGTGTTTTGAACGATGTTTTGAACGATATGGTCTTTGAACGATGTGGTGTTTTGAACGATATGGTGCTTTGAGCGATGTGGTGTTTTGAACGATATGGTGCTTTGAAAGATGTGTTGTTTTGAACGATGTGGTGTTTTGAACGATGTGGTGTTTTGAACGATGTGGTGTTTTGAACGATATGGTGCTTTGAACGATGTGGTGTTTTGAACGATATGGTGTTTTGAACGATATGGTGTTATGAACGATGTGGTGTTTTGAACGATGTGGTGTTTTGAGCGATTTGGTGTTTTGAGCGATGTGGTGTTTTGAACGATATGGTGCTTTGAACAATATGGTGCTTTGAACGATATGGTGTTATGAACGATATGGTGTTTGAACGATGTGGTGTTTTGAGCGATGTGGTGTTTTGAACGATGTTTTGAACGATATGGTCTTTGAACGATGTGGTGTTTTGAACGATATGGTGCTTTGAGCGATGTGGTGTTTTGAACGATGTTTTGAACGATATGGTCTTTGAACGATGTGGTGTTTTGAACGATATGGTGCTTTGAGCGATGTGGTGTTTTGAGCGATGTGGTGTTTTGAACGATGTGGTGTTTTGAGCGATGTGGTGCTTTGAACGATATGGTGTTTTGAGCGATGTGGTGTTTTGAACGATGTGGTGTTTTGAGCGATGTGGTGCTTTGAACGATATGGTGTTTTGAGCGATGTGGTGTTTTGAACGATGTGGTGTTTTGAGCGATATGGTGTTTTGAACGATATGGTGTTTGAACGATATGGTGTTTTGAGCGATGTGGTGTTTTGAACGATGTTTTGACGATATGGTCTTTGAACGATGTGGTGTTTGAACGATATGGTGCTTTGAGCGATGTGGTGTTTTGAACGATGTTTTGAACGATATGGTTTTTGAACGAGTTTGACGATGGTCTTTGAACGATGTGGTGTTTTGAACGATATGGTGCTTTGAGCGATGTGGTGTTTTGAGCGATGTGGTGTTTTGAACGATGTGGTGTTTTGAAAGATATGGTGCTTTGAACGATATGGTGCTTTGAACGATATGGTGTTATGAACGATGTGGTGTTTTGAGCGATATGGTGTTTTGAACGATATGGTGCTTTGAACGATATGGTTTTTTGAACGATGTGGTGTTTTGAGCGATGTGGTGCTTTGAACGATGTGGTGTTTTGAACGATATGGTGTTTTGAACGATATGGTGTTTTGAGCGATGTGGTGTTTTGAACGATATGGTGTTTTGAGCGATATGGTGTTTTGAACGATATGGTGTTTTGAACGATATGGTGTTTGAACGATATGGTGTTTTGAGCGATGTGGTGTTTTGAGCGATGTGGTGTTTTGAACGATGTGGTGTTTTGAACGATGTGGTGTTTTGAACGATGTGGTGCTTTGAGCGATATGGTGGTTTGAACGATATGGTGTTTTGAGCGATGTGGTGTTTTGAACGATGTTTTGAACGATATGGTCTTTGAACGATGTGGTGTTTTGAACGATATGGTGCTTTGAGCGATGTGGTGTTTTGAACGATATGGTGCTTTGAAAGATGTGTTGTTTTGAACGATGTGGTGTTTTGAACGATGTGGTGTTTTGAACGATGTGGTGTTTTGAACGATATGGTGCTTTGAACGATGTGGTGTTTTGAACGATATGGTGTTTTGAACGATATGGTGTTATGAACGATGTGGTGTTTTGAACGATGTGGTGTTTTGAGCGATTTGGTGTTTTGAGCGATGTGGTGTTTTGAACGATATGGTGCTTTGAACGATATGGTGCTTTGAACGATATGGTGTTATGAACGATATGGTGTTTGAACGATGTGGTGTTTTGAGCGATGTGGTGTTTTGAACGATGTTTTGAACGATATGGTCTTTGAACGATGTGGTGTTTTGAACGATATGGTGCTTTGAGCGATGTGGTGTTTTGAACGATGTTTTGAACGATATGGTCTTTGAACGATGTGGTGTTTTGAACGATATGGTGCTTTGAGCGATGTGGTGTTTTGAGCGATGTGGTGTTTTGAACGATGTGGTGTTTTGAGCGATGTGGTGCTTTGAACGATATGGTGTTTTGAGCGATGTGGTGTTTTGAACGATGTGGTGTTTTGAGCGATGTGGTGCTTTGAACGATATGGTGTTTTGAGCGATGTGGTGTTTTGAACGATGTGGTGTTTTGAGCGATATGGTGTTTTGAACGATATGGTGTTTGAACGATATGGTGTTTTGAGCGATGTGGTGTTTTGAACGATGTTTTGAACGATATGGTCTTTGAACGATGTGATGTTTTGAACGATATGGTGCTTTGAGCGATGTGGTGTTTTGAACGATGTTTTGAACGATATGGTCTTTGAACGATGTGGTGTTTTGAACGATATGGTGCTTTGAGCGATGTGGTGTTTTGAGCGATGTGGTGTTTTGAACGATGTGGTGTTTTGAAAGATATGGTGCTTTGAACGATATGGTGCTTTGAACGATATGGTGTTATGAACGATGTGGTCTTTTGAGCGATATGGTGTTTTGAACGATATGGTGCTTTGAACGATATGGTTTTTTGAACGATGTGGTGTTTTAAGCGATGTGGTGCTTTGAACGATGTGGTGTTTTGAACGATATGGTGTTTTGAACGATATGGTGTTTTGAGCGATGTGGTGTTTTGAACGATATGGTGTTTTGAGCGATATGGTGTTTTGAACGATATGGTGTTTTGAACGATATGGTGTTTTGAGCGATGTGGTGTTTTGAACGATGTGGTGTTTTGAGCGATGTGGTGTTTTGAACGATGTGCTGTTTTGAACGATGTGGTGCTTTGAACGATATGGTGTTATGAACGATGTGGTGTTTTGAACAATGTGGTGTTTTGAACGATGTGGTGTTTTGAACGATGTGGTGTTTTGAGCGATGTGGTGCTTTGAACGATATGGTGTTATGAACGATGTGGTGTTTTAAACGATGTGGTGTTTTGAACGATGTGGTGTTTTGAACGATATGGTGCTTTGAGCGATATGGTGTTTTGAACGATATGGTGTTTTGAACGATGTGGTGTTTTGAGCGATGTGGTGTTTTGAACGATATGGTGTTTGAACGATATGGTGTTTTGAGCGATGTGGTGTTTTGAGCGATGTGGTGTTTTGAACGATGTGGTGTTTTGAACGATGTGGTGTTTTGAGCGATGTGGTGTTTTGAACGATATGGTGTTTGAACGATATGGTGTTTTGAGCGATGTGGTGTTTTGAACGATGTTTGAACGATATGGTCTTTGAACGATGTGGTGTTTTGAACGATATGGTGCTTTTGAGCGATGTGGTGTTTTGAACGATATGGTGCTTTGAACGATGTGTTGTTTTGAACGATGTGGTGTTTTGAACGATGTGGTGTTTTGAACGATGTGGTGTTTTGAACGATATGGTGCTTTGAACGATGTGGTGTTTTGAACGATATGGTGTTTTGAACGATATGGTGTTATGAACGATGTGGTGTTTTGAACGATGTGGTGTTTTGAGCGATTTGGTGTTTTGAGCGATGTGGTGTTTTGAACGATATGGTGCTTTGAACGATATGGTGCTTTGAACGATATGGTGTTTGAACGATATGGTGTTTGAACGATGTGGTGTTTTGAGCGATGTGGTGTTTTGAACGATGTTTTGACGTGTTTTGAACGATATGGTCTTTGAACGATATGGTGTTTTGAACGATATGGTGCTTTGAGCGATGTGGTGTTTTGAACGATGTTTTGAACGATATGGTCTTTGAACGATGTGGTGTTTTGAACGATATGGTGCTTTGAACGATATGGTGTTATGAACGATGTGGTGTTTTGAGCGATATGGTGTTTTGAGCGATATGGTGCTTTTGAACGATATGGTGTTTTGAGCGATGTGGTGTTTTGAACGATGTGGTGTTTTGAGCGATGTGGTGCTTTGAACGATATGGTGTTTTGAGCGATGTGGTGTTTTGAACGATATGGTGTTTTGAGCGATGTGGTGCTTTGAACGATATGGTGTTTTGAGCGATGTGGTGTTTTGAACGATGTGGTGTTTTGAGCGATATGGTGTTTTGAACGATATGGTGTTTGAACGATATGGTGTTTTGAGCGATGTGGTGTTTTGAACGATGTTTTGAACGATATGGTCTTTGAACGATGTGGTGTTTTGAACGATATGGTGCTTTGAGCGATGTGGTGTTTTGAACGATGTTTTGAACGATATGGTCTTTGAACGATGTGGTGTTTTGAACGATATGGTGCTTTGAGCGATGTGGTGTTTTGAGCGATGTGGTGTTTTGAACGATGTGGTGTTTTGAACGATATGGTGCTTTGAACGATATGGTGTTTGAACGATGTGGTGTTTTGAGCGATATGGTGTTTTGAACGATATGGTGCTTTGAACGATATGGTGTTTTGAAACGATATGGTGCTTTGAACGATATGGTGTTATGAACGATGTGGTGTTTTGAACGATATGGTGTTTTGAACGATATGGTGCTTTGAACGATGTGGTGTTTTGAACGATATGGTGCTTTGAGCGATATGGTGTTTTGAACGATATGGTGTTTTGAACGATGTGGTGTTTTGAGCGATGTGGTGTTTTGAACGATATGGTGTTTGAACGATATGGTGTTTTGAGCGATGTGGTGTTTTGAACGATGTTTTGAACGATATGGTGTTTGAACGATGTGGTGTTTTGAACGATGTGGTGTTTTGAACGATGTGGTGTTTTGAACGATATTGTGTTTTGAACGATGTGGTGTTTTGAACGATGTGGTGTTTTGAACGATGTGGTGTTTTGAACGATGTGGTGTTTTGAACGATATGGTGCTTTGAGCGATATGGTGCTTTGAGCGATATGGTGTTTTGAACGATGTGGTGTTTTGAGCGATGTGGTGTTTTGAACGATATGGTGTTTGAACGATATGGTGTTTTGAGCGATGTGGTGTTTTGAACGATGTTTTGAACGATATGGTCTTTGAACGATGTGGTGTTTTGAACGATATGGTGCTTTGAGCGATGTGGTGTTTTGAGCGATGTGGTGTTTTGAACGATGTGTGTTTTGAAGATGTGGTGCTTTGAACGATATGGTGTTATGAACGATATGGTGTTTTGAGCGATGTGGTGTTTTGAACGATGTGGTGTTTTGAACGATATGGTGTTATGAACGATGTGGTGTTTTGAACGATGTGGTGTTTTGAACGATGTGGTGTTTTGAACGATGTGGTGTTTTGAGCGATGTGGTGCTTTGAACGATATGGTGTTATGAACGATGTGGTGTTTTGAACGATGTGGTGTTTTGAACGTATGGTGCTTTGAGCGATATGGTGTTTTGAACGATATGGTGTTTTGAACGATGTGGTGTTTTGAGCGATGTGGTGTTTTGAACGATATGGTGTTTGAACGATATGGTGTTTTGAGCGATGTGGTGTTTTGAACGATGTTTTGAACGATATGGTGTTTGAACGATGTGGTGTTTTGAACGATGTGGTGTTTTGAACGATGTGGTGTTTTGAACGATATTGTGTTTTAAACGATGTGGTGTTTTGAACGATGTGGTGTTTTGAACGATGTGGTGTTTTGAACGATGTGGTGTTTTGAACGATATGGTGCTTTGAGCGATATGGTGCTTTGAGCGATATGGTGTTTTGAACGATGTGGTGTTTTGAGCGATGTGGTGTTTTGAACGATATGGTGTTTGAACGATATGGTGTTTTGAGCGATGTGGTGTTTTGAACGATGTTTTGAACGATATGGTCTTTGAACGATGTGGTGTTTTGAACGATATGGTGCTTTGAGCGATGTGGTGTTTTGAGCGATGTGGTGTTTTGAACGATGTGGTGTTTTGAACGATGTGGTGCTTTGAACGATATGGTGTTATGAACGATATGGTGTTTTGAGCGATGTGGTGTTTGAACGATGTGGTGTTTTGAACGATATGGTGTTTTGAACGATGTGGTGTTTTGAACGATGTGGTGTTTTGAACGATGTGGTGTTTTGAACGATGTGGTGTTTTGAGCGATGTGGTGCTTTGAACGATATGGTGTTTATGAACGATGTGGTGTTTTGAACGATGTGGTGTTTTGAACGATATGGTGCTTTGAGCGATATGGTGTTTTGAACGATATGGTGTTTTGAACGATGTGGTGTTTTGAGCGATGTGGTGTTTTGAACGATATGGTGTTTGAACGATATGGTGTTTTGAGCGATGTGGTGTTTTGAACGATGTTTTGAACGATATGGTGTTTGAACGATGTGGTGTTTTGAACGATGTGGTGTTTTGAACGATGTGGTGTTTTGAACGATATGGTGTTTTGAACGATGTGGTGTTTTGAACGATGTGGTGTTTTGAACGATGTGGTGTTTTGAACGATGTGGTGTTTTGAACGATATGGTGCTTTGAGCGATATGGTGCTTTGAACGATATGGTGTTTTGAACGATGTGGTGTTTTGAGCGATGTGGTGTTTTGAACGATATGGTGTTTGAACGATATGGTGTTTTGAGCGATGTGGTGTTTTGAACGATGTTTTGAACGATATGGTCTTTGAACGATGTGGTGTTTTGAACGATATGGTGCTTTGAGCGATGTGGTGTTTTGAGCGATGTGGTGCTTTTGAACGATATGGTGCTTTGAACGATATGGTGTTTTGAACGATGTGGTGTTTTGAGCGATATGGTGTTTGAACGATATGGTGTTTTGAGCGATGTGGTGTTTTGAACGATGTGTTTTGAACGATATGGTGTTTGAACGATGTGGTGTTTTGAACGATGTGGTGTTTTGAACGATGTGGTGTTTTGAACGATATGGTGTTTTGAACGATGTGGTGTTTTGAACGATGTGGTGTTTTGAACGATGTGGTGTTTGAACGATATGGTGTTTTGAGCGATGTGGTGTTTTGAACGATGTTTTGAACGATATGGTCTTTGAACGATGTGGTGTTTTGAACGATATGGTGCTTTGAACGATGTGGTGTTTTGAACGATATGGTGCTTTGAGCGATGTGGTGTTTTGAGCGATGTGGTGTTTTGAACGATGTGGTGTTTTGAACGATGTGGTGCTTTGAACGATATGGTGTTTTGAACGATATGGTGTTTTGAGCGATGTGGTGCTTTTGAACGATGTGGTGTTTTGAACGATATGGTGTTATGAACGATGTGGTGTTTTGAACGATGTGGTGTTTTGAACGATGTGGTGTTTTGAACGATGTGGTGTTTTGAGCGATGTGGTGCTTTGAACGATATGGTGTTTTGAACGATGTGGTGTTTTGAACGATGTGGTGTTTTGAACGATATGGTGCTTTGAGCGATATGGTGTTTTGAACGATATGGTGTTTTGAACGATGTGGTGTTTTGAACGATGTGGTGTTTTGAACGATATGGTGTTTGAACGATATGGTGTTTTGAGCGATGTGGTGTTTTGAACGATGGTGTTTGAACGATATGGTGTTTGAACGATGTGGTGTTTTGAACGATGTGGTGTTTTGAACGATGTGGTGTTTTGAACGATATGGTGTTTTGAAACGATGTGGTGTTTTGAACGATGTGGTGTTTTGAACGATGTGGTGTTTTGAACGATGTGGTGTTTTGAACGATATGGTGCTTTGAGCGATATGGTGTTTTGAGCGATATGGTGTTTTGAACGATGTGGTGTTTTGAGCGATGTGGTGTTTTGAACGATATGGTGTTTGAACGATATGGTGTTTTGAGCGATGTGGTGTTTTGAACGATGTTTTGAACGATATGGTCTTTGAACGATGTGGTGTTTTGAACGATATGGTGCTTTGAGCGATGTGGTGTTTTGAGCGATGTGGTGTTTTGAACGATGTGGTGTTTTGAACGATGTGGTGCTTTGAACGATATGGTGTTATGAACGATATGGTGTTTTGAGCGATGTGGTGTTTTGAACGATGTGGTGTTTTGAACGATATGGTGTTATGAACGATGTGGTGTTTTGAACGATGTGGTGTTTTGAACGATGTGGTGTTTTGAACGATGTGGTGTTTTGAGCGATGTGGTGCTTTTGAACGATATGGTGTTTGAACGATGTGGTGTTTTGAACGATGTGGTGTTTTGAACGATATGGTGCTTTGAGCGATATGGTGTTTTGAACGATATGGTGTTTTGAACGATGTGGTGTTTTGAGCGATGTGGTGTTTTGAACGATATGGTGTTTGAACGATATGGTGTTTTGAGCGATGTGGTGTTTTGAACGATGTGTTTTGAACGATATGGTGTTTGAACGATGTGGTGTTTTGAACGATGTGGTGTTTTGAACGATGTGGTGTTTTGAACGATATTGTGTTTTGAAACGATGTGGTGTTTTGAACGATGTGGTGTTTTGAACGATGTGGTGTTTTGAACGATGTGGTGTTTTGAACGATATGGTGCTTTGAGCGATATGGTGCTTTGAGCGATATGGTGTTTTGAACGATGTGGTGTTTTGAGCGATGTGGTGTTTTGAACGATATGGTGTTTGAACGATATGGTGTTTTGAGCGATGTGGTGTTTTGAACGATGTTTTGAACGATATGGTCTTTGAACGATGTGGTGTTTTGAACGATATGGTGCTTTGAGCGATGTGGTGTTTTGAGCGATGTGGTGCTTTGAACGATATGGTGCTTTGAACGATATGGTGTTATGAACGATGTGGTGTTTTGAGCGATATGGTGTTTTGAACGATATGGTGCTTTGAACGATATGGTGTTTTGAGCGATGTGGTGTTTTGAACGATGTGGTGCTTTGAACGATATGGTGCTTTGAGCGATATGGTGTTTTGAACGATATGGTGTTTTGAACGATGTGGTGTTTTGAGCGATGTGGTGTTTTGAACGATATGGTGTTTGAACGATATGGTGTTTTGAGCGATGTGGTGTTTTGAACGATGTTTTGAACGATATGGTGTTTGAACGATGTGGTGTTTTGAACGATGTGGTGTTTTGAACGATGTGGTGTTTTGAACGATATGGTGTTTTGAACGATGTGGTGTTTTGAACGATGTGGTGTTTTGAACGATGTGGTGTTTTGAACGATGTGGTGTTTTGAACGATATGGTGCTTTGAGCGATATGGTGCTTTGAACGATATGGTGTTTTGAACGATGTGGTGTTTTGAGCGATGTGGTGTTTTGAACGATATGGTGTTTGAACGATATGGTGTTTTGAGCGATGTGGTGTTTTGAACGATATGGTGTTTGAACGATGTGGTGTTTTGAACGATATGGTGCTTTGAGCGATGTGGTGTTTTGAGCGATGTGGTGTTTTGAACGATGTGGTGTTTTGAACGATGTGGTGCTTTGAACGATATGGTGTTTTGAACGATATGGTGTTTTGAGCGATGTGGTGTTTTGAACGATGTGGTGTTTTGAACGATATGGTGTTATGAACGATGTGGTGTTTTGAACGATGTGGTGTTTTGAACGATGTGGTGTTTTGAGCGATGTGGTGTTTTGAACGATGTGGTGTTTTGAACGATGTGGTGCTTTGAACGATATGGTGTTATGAACGATATGGTGTTTTGAGCGATGTGGTGTTTTGAACGATGTGGTGTTTTGAACGATATGGTGTTTGAACGATGTGGTGTTTTGAACGATGTGGTGTTTTGAACGATGTGGTGTTTTGAACGATGTGGTGTTTTGAGCGATGTGGTGCTTTTGAACGATATGGTGTTTATGAACGATGTGGTGTTTTGAACGATGTGGTGTTTTGAACGATATGGTGCTTTGAGCGATATGGTGTTTTGAACGATATGGTGTTTTGAACGATGTGGTGTTTTGAACGATGTGGTGTTTTGAACGATATGGTGTTTGAACGATATGGTGTTTTGAGCGATGTGGTGTTTTGAACGATGTGTTTTGAACGATATGGTGTTTGAACGATGTGGTGTTTTGAACGATGTGGTGTTTTGAACGATGTGGTGTTTTGAACGATATGGTGTTTTGAACGATGTGGTGTTTTGAACGATGTGGTGTTTTGAACGATGTGGTGTTTTGAACGATGTGGTGTTTTGAACGATATGGTGCTTTGAGCGATATGGTGCTTTGAGCGATATGGTGTTTTGAACGATGTGGTGTTTTGAGCGATGTGGTGTTTTGAACGATATGGTGTTTGAACGATATGGTGTTTTGAGCGATGTGGTGTTTTGAACGATGTTTTGAACGATATGGTCTTTGAACGATGTGGTGTTTTGAACGATATGGTGCTTTGAGCGATGTGGTGTTTTGAGCGATGTGGTGTTTTGAACGATGTGGTGTTTTGAACGATGTGGTGCTTTGAACGATATGGTGTTATGAACGATATGGTGTTTTGAGCGATGTGGTGCTTTGAACGATGTGGTGTTTTGAACGATATGGTGTTATGAACGATGTGGTGTTTTGAACGATGTGGTGTTTTGAACGATGTGGTGTTTTGAACGATGTGGTGTTTTGAGCGATGTGGTGTTTTGAACGATGTTTTGAACGATATGGTCTTTGAACGATGTGGTGTTTTGAACGATATGGTCTTTGAACGATGTGGTGTTTTGAACGATATGGTGCTTTGAGCGATGTGGTGTTTTGAGCGATGTGGTGTTTTGAACGATGTGGTGTTTTGAACGATGTGGTGCTTTGAACGATATGGTGTTTATGAACGATATGGTGTTTTGAGCGATGTGGTGCTTTGAACGATGTGGTGTTTTGAACGATATGGTGTTATGAACGATGTGGTGTTTTGAACGATGTGGTGTTTTGAACGATGTGGTGTTTTGAACGATGTGGTGTTTTGAGCGATGTGGTGCTTTGAACGATATGGTGTTATGAACGATGTGGTGTTTTGAACGATGTGGTGTTTTGAACGTATGGTGCTTTGAGCGATATGGTGTTTTGAACGATATGGTGTTTTGAACGATGTGGTGTTTTGAGCGATGTGGTGTTTTGAACGATATGGTGTTTGAACGATATGGTGTTTTGAGCGATGTGGTGTTTTGAACGATGTTTTGAACGATATGGTGTTTGAACGATGTGGTGTTTTGAACGATGTGGTGTTTTGAACGATGTGGTGTTTTGAACGATATGGTGTTTTGAACGATGTGGTGTTTTGAACGATGGTTTTTGAACGATGTGGTGTTTTGAACGATGTGGTGTTTTGAACGATGTGGTGTTTTGAACGATATGGTGCTTTGAGCGATATGGTGCTTTGAGCGATATGGTGTTTTGAACGATGTGGTGTTTTG
Source organism: Champsocephalus esox (assembly GCA_036324585.1). NCBI lineage: Eukaryota > Metazoa > Chordata > Actinopteri > Perciformes > Channichthyidae > Champsocephalus > Champsocephalus esox. The sequence goes on from CM070479.1 coordinate 1,630,594, forward strand.
AGCGATGTGGTGTTTTGAACGATATGGTGTTTGAACGATATGGTGTTTTGAGCGATGTGGTGTTTTGAACGATGTTTTGAACGATATGGTCTTTGAACGATGTGGTGTTTTGAACGATATGGTGCTTTGAGCGATGTGGTGTTTTGAGCGATGTGGTGTTTTGAACGATGTGGTGTTTTGAACGATGTGGTGCTTTGAACGATATGGTGTTATGAACGATATGGTGTTTTGAGCGATGTGGTGCTTTGAACGATGTGGTGTTTTGAACGATATGGTGTTATGAACGATGTGGTGTTTTGAACAATGTGGTGTTTTGAACGATGTGGTGTTTTGAACGATGTGGTGTTTTGAGCGATGTGGTGCTTTGAACGATATGGTGTTATGAACGATGTGGTGTTTTGAACGATGTGGTGTTTTGAACGTATGGTGCTTTGAGCGATATGGTGTTTTGAACGATATGGTGTTTTGAACGATGTGGTGTTTTGAGCGATGTGGTGTTTTGAACGATATGGTGTTTGAACGATATGGTGTTTTGAGCGATGTGGTGTTTTGAACGATGTTTTGAACGATATGGTGTTTGAACGATGTGGTGTTTTGAACGATGTGGTGTTTTGAACGATGTGGTGTTTTGAACGATATTGTGTTTTAAACGATGTGGTGTTTTGAACGATGTGGTGTTTTGAACGATGTGGTGTTTTGAACGATGTGGTGTTTTGAACGATATGGTGCTTTGAGCGATATGGTGCTTTGAGCGATATGGTGTTTTGAACGATGTGGTGTTTTGAGCGATGTGGTGTTTTGAACGATATGGTGTTTGAACGATATGGTGTTTTGAGCGATGTGGTGTTTTGAACGATGTTTTGAACGATATGGTCTTTGAACGATGTGGTGTTTTGAACGATATGGTGCTTTGAGCGATGTGGTGTTTTGAGCGATGTGGTGCTTTTGAACGATATGGTGCTTTGAACGATATGGTGTTTTGAACGATGTGATGTTTTGAGCGATATGGTGTTTTGAACGATATGGTGCTTTGAACGATATGGTGTTTTGAGCGATGTGGTGTTTTGAACGATGTGGTGTTTTGAACGATATGGTGCTTTGAGCGATATGGTGTTTTGAACGATATGGTGTTTTGAACGATGTGGTGTTTTGAGCGATGTGGTGTTTTGAACGATATGGTGTTTGAACGATATGGTGTTTTGAGCGATGTGGTGTTTTGAACGATGTTTTGAACGATATGGTGTTTGAACGATGTGGTGTTTTGAACGATGTGGTGTTTTGAACGATGTGGTGTTTTGAACGATATGGTGTTTTGAACGATGTGGTGTTTTGAACGATGTGGTGTTTTGAACGATGTGGTGTTTTGAACGATGTGGTGTTTTGAACGATATGGTGCTTTGAGCGATATGGTGCTTTGAACGATATGGTGTTTTGAACGATGTGGTGTTTTGAGCGATGTGGTGTTTTGAACGATATGGTGTTTGAACGATATGGTGTTTTGAGCGATGTGGTGTTTTGAACGATATGGTCTTTGAACGATGTGGTGTTTTGAACGATATGGTGCTTTGAGCGATGTGGTGTTTTGAGCGATGTGGTGTTTTGAACGATGTGGTGTTTTGAACGATGTGGTGCTTTGAACGATATGGTGTTTATGAACGATATGGTGTTTTGAGCGATGTGGTGCTTTTGAACGATGTGGTGTTTTGAACGATATGGTGTTTTGAACGATGTGGTGTTTTGAACGATATGGTGTTTGAACGATATGGTGTTTTGAGCGATGTGGTGCTTTGAACGATGTGGTGTTTTGAACGATATGGTGTTTGAACGATGTGGTGTTTTGAACGATGTGGTGTTTTGAACGATGTGGTGTTTTGAACGATGTGGTGTTTTGAGCGATGTGGTGCTTTGAACGATATGGTGTTTGAACGATGTGGTGTTTTGAACGATGTGGTGTTTTGAACGATATGGTGCTTTGAGCGATATGGTGTTTTGAACGATATGGTGTTTTGAACGATGTGGTGTTTTGAGCGATGTGGTGTTTTGAACGATATGGTGTTTGAACGATATGGTGTTTTGAGCGATGTGGTGTTTTGAACGATGTTTTGAACGATATGGTGTTTGAACGATGTGGTGTTTTGAACGATGTGGTGTTTTGAACGATGTGGTGTTTTGAACGATATGGTGTTTTAAACGATGTGGTGTTTTGAACGATGTGGTGTTTTGAACGATGTGGTGTTTTGAACGATGTGGTGTTTTGAACGATATGGTGCTTTGAGCGATATGGTGTTTGAGCGATATGGTGTTTTGAACGATGTGGTGTTTTGAGCGATGTGGTGTTTTGAACGATATGGTGTTTGAACGATATGGTGTTTTGAGCGATGTGGTGTTTTGAACGATGTTTTGAACGATATGGTCTTTGAACGATGTGGTGTTTTGAACGATATGGTGCTTTGAGCGATGTGGTGTTTTGAGCGATGTGGTGTTTTGAACGATGTGGTGTTTTGAACGATGTGGTGCTTTGAACGATATGGTGTTTGAACGATATGGTGTTTTGAGCGATGTGGTGCTTTGAACGATGTGGTGTTTTGAACGATATGGTGTTTGAACGATGTGGTGTTTTGAACGATGTGGTGTTTTGAACGATGTGGTGTTTTGAACGATGTGGTGTTTTGAGCGATGTGGTGCTTTGAACGATATGGTGTTATGAACGATGTGGTGTTTTGAACGATGTGGTGTTTTGAACGATATGGTGCTTTGAGCGATATGGTGTTTTGAACGATATGGTGTTTTGAACGATGTGGTGTTTTGAGCGATGTGGTGTTTTGAACGATATGGTGTTTGAACGATATGGTGTTTTGAGCGATGTGGTGTTTTGAACGATGTTTTGAACGATATGGTGTTTTGAACGATGTGGTGTTTTGAACGATGTGGTGTTTTGAACGATGTGGTGTTTTGAACGATATGGTGTTTTGAACGATGTGGTGTTTTGAACGATGTGGTGTTTTGAACGATGTGGTGTTTTGAACGATGTGGTGTTTTGAACGATATGGTGCTTTGAGCGATATGGTGCTTTGAACGATATGGTGTTTTGAACGATGTGGTGTTTTGAGCGATGTGGTGTTTTGAACGATATGGTGTTTGAACGATATGGTGTTTTGAGCGATGTGGTGTTTTGAACGATGTTTTGAACGATATGGTCTTTGAACGATGTGGTGTTTTGAACGATATGGTGCTTTGAGCGATGTGGTGTTTTGAGCGATGTGGTGTTTTGAACGATGTGGTGTTTTGAACGATATGGTGCTTTGAACGATATGGTGTTTGAACGATATGGTGTTTTGAACGATGTGGTGTTTTGAGCGATATGGTGTTTTGAACGATATGGTGCTTTGAACGATATGGTGTTTTGAGCGATGTGGTGTTTTGAACGATGTGGTGCTTTGAACGATATGGTGTTTGAACGATGTGGTGTTTTGAACGATGTGGTGTTTTGAACGATGTGGTGTTTTGAACGATATGGTGCTTTGAACGATATGGTGTTTTGAACGATATGGTGTTTTGAACGATGTGGTGTTTTGAGCGATGTGGTGTTTTGAACGATATGGTGTTTGAACGATATGGTGTTTTGAGCGATGTGGTGTTTTGAACGATGTTTTGAACGATATGGTGTTTGAACGATGTGGTGTTTTGAACGATGTGGTGTTTTGAACGATGTGGTGTTTTGAACGATATGGTGTTTTGAACGATGTGGTGTTTTGAACGATGTGGTGTTTTGAACGATGTGGTGTTTTGAACGATGTGGTGTTTTGAACGATATGGTGCTTTGAGCGATATGGTGTTTTGAGCGATATGGTGTTTTGAACGATGTGGTGTTTTGAGCGATGTGGTGTTTTGAACGATATGGTGTTTGAACGATATGGTGTTTTGAGCGATGTGGTGTTTTGAACGATGTTTTGAACGATATGGTCTTTGAACGATGTGGTGTTTTGAACGATATGGTGCTTTGAGCGATGTGGTGTTTTGAACGATGTGGTGTTTTGAACGATGTGGTGTTTTGAACGATGTGGTGCTTTGAACGATATGGTGTTTGAACGATATGGTGTTTTGAGCGATGTGGTGCTTTGAACGATGTGGTGTTTTGAACGATATGGTGTTATGAACGATGTGGTGTTTTGAACGATGTGGTGTTTTGAACGATGTGGTGTTTTGAACGATGTGGTGTTTTGAGCGATGTGGTGCTTTGAACGATATGGTGTTTTGAACGATGTGGTGTTTTGAACGATGTGGTGTTTTGAACGTATGGTGCTTTGAGCGATATGGTGTTTTGAACGATATGGTGTTTTGAACGATGTGGTGTTTTGAGCGATGTGGTGTTTTGAACGATATGGTGTTTGAACGATATGGTGTTTTGAGCGATGTGGTGTTTTGAACGATGTTTTGAACGATATGGTGTTTGAACGATGTGGTGTTTTGAACGATGTGGTGTTTTGAACGATGTGGTGTTTTGAACGATATGGTGTTTTGAACGATGTGGTGTTTTGAACGATGTGGTGTTTTGAACGATGTGGTGTTTTGAACGATGTGGTGTTTTGAACGATATGGTGCTTTGAGCGATATGGTGCTTTGAGCGATATGGTGTTTTGAACGATGTGGTGTTTTGAGCGATGTGGTGTTTTGAACGATATGGTGTTTGAACGATATGGTGTTTTGAGCGATGTGGTGTTTTGAACGATGTTTTGAACGATATGGTCTTTGAACGATGTGGTGTTTTGAACGATATGGTGCTTTGAGCGATGTGGTGTTTTGAGCGATGTGGTGTTTTGAACGATGTGGTGTTTTGAACGATATGGTGCTTTGAACGATATGGTGTTTTGAACGATATGGTGTTTTGAACGATGTGGTGTTTTGAGCGATATGGTGTTTTGAACGATATGGTGCTTTGAACGATATGGTGTTTTGAGCGATGTGGTGTTTTGAACGATGTGGTGTTTTGAGCGATATGGTGCTTTGAACGATATGGTGTTTTGAGCGATGTGGTGTTTTGAACGATGTGGTGTTTTGAACGATGTGGTGTTTTGAACGATGTGGTGTTTTGAACGATGTGGTGTTTTGAACGATATGGTGTTTTGAACGATGTGGTGTTTTGAGCGATGTGGTGTTTTGAACGATATGGTGTTTGAACGATATGGTGTTTTGAGCGATGTGGTGTTTTGAACGATGTTTTGAACGATATGGTGTTTGAACGATGTGGTGTTTTGAACGATGTGGTGTTTTGAACGATGTGGTGTTTTGAACGATATGGTGTTTTGAACGATGTGGTGTTTTGAACGATGTGGTGTTTTGAACGATGTGGTGTTTTGAACGATGTGGTGTTTTGAACGATATGGTGCTTTGAGCGATATGGTGTTTTGAGCGATATGGTGTTTTGAACGATGTGGTGTTTTGAGCGATGTGGTGTTTTGAACGATATGGTGTTTGAACGATATGGTGTTTTGAGCGATGTGGTGTTTTGAACGATATGGTGTTTTGAACGATGTGGTGTTTTGAACGATATGGTGCTTTGAGCGATGTGGTGTTTTGAGCGATGTGGTGTTTTGAACGATGTGGTGTTTTGAACGATGTGGTGCTTTGAACGATATGGTGTTATGAACGATATGGTGTTTTGAGCGATGTGGTGCTTTTGAACGATGTGGTGTTTTGAACGATATGGTGTTTGAACGATGTGGTGTTTTGAACGATGTGGTGTTTTGAACGATGTGGTGTTTTGAGCGATGTGGTGTTTTGAACGATGTGGTGTTTTGAACGATGTGGTGCTTTGAACGATATGGTGTTATGAACGATATGGTGTTTTGAGCGATGTGGTGCTTTGAACGATGTGGTGTTTTGAACGATATGGTGTTATGAACGATGTGGTGTTTTGAACGATGTGGTGTTTTGAACGATGTGGTGTTTTGAACGATGTGGTGTTTTGAGCGATGTGGTGCTTTGAACGATATGGTGTTATGAACGATGTGGTGTTTTGAAACGATGTGGTGTTTTGAACGTATGGTGCTTTGAGCGATATGGTGTTTTGAACGATATGGTGTTTTGAACGATGTGGTGTTTTGAGCGATGTGGTGTTTTGAACGATATGGTGTTTGAACGATATGGTGTTTTGAGCGATGTGGTGTTTTGAACGATGTTTTGAACGATATGGTGTTTGAACGATGTGGTGTTTTGAACGATGTGGTGTTTTGAACGATGTGGTGTTTTGAACGATATTGTGTTTTAAACGATGTGGTGTTTTGAACGATGTGGTGTTTTGAACGATGTGGTGTTTTGAACGATGTGGTGTTTTGAACGATATGGTGCTTTGAGCGATATGGTGCTTTGAGCGATATGGTGTTTTGAACGATGTGGTGTTTTGAGCGATGTGGTGTTTTGAACGATATGGTGTTTGAACGATATGGTGTTTTGAGCGATGTGGTGTTTTGAACGATGTTTTGAACGATATGGTCTTTGAACGATGTGGTGTTTTGAACGATATGGTGCTTTGAGCGATGTGGTGTTTTGAGCGATGTGGTGTTTTGAACGATGTGCTGTTTTGAATGATGTGGTGCTTTGAACGATATGGTGTTATGAACGATATGGTGTTTTGAGCGATGTGGTGCTTTGAACGATGTGGTGTTTTGAACGATATGGTGTTTGAACGATGTGGTGTTTTGAACGATGTGGTGTTTTGAACGATGTGGTGTTTTGAACGATGTGGTGTTTTGAGCGATGTGGTGCTTTGAACGATATGGTGTTATGAACGATGTGGTGTTTTGAACGATGTGGTGTTTTGAACGATATGGTGCTTTGAGCGATATGGTGTTTTGAACGATATGGTGTTTTGAACGATGTGGTGTTTTGAGCGATGTGGTGTTTTGAACGATATGGTGTTTGAACGATATGGTGTTTTGAGCGATGTGGTGTTTTGAACGATGTTTTGAACGATATGGTGTTTGAACGATGTGGTGTTTTGAACGATGTGGTGTTTTGAACGATGTGGTGTTTTGAAGGATATTGTGTTTTAAACGATGTGGTGTTTTGAACGATGTGGTGTTTTGAACGATGTGGTGTTTTGAACGATGTGGTGTTTTGAACGATATGGTGCTTTGAGCGATATGGTGCTTTGAGCGATATGGTGTTTTGAACGATGTGGTGTTTTGAGCGATGTGGTGTTTTGAACGATATGGTGTTTGAACGATATGGTGTTTTGAGCGATGTGGTGTTTTGAACGATGTTTTGAACGATATGGTCTTTGAACGATGTGGTGTTTTGAACGATATGGTGCTTTGAGCGATGTGGTGTTTTGAGCGATGTGGTGTTTTGAACGATGTGGTGTTTTGAAAGATATGGTGCTTTGAACGATATGGTGCTTTGAACGATATGGTGTTATGAACGATGTGGTGTTTTGAGCGATATGGTGTTTTGAACGATATGGTGCTTTGAACGATATGGTGTTTTGAGCGATGTGTTGTTTTGAACGATGTGGTGCTTTGAACGATATGGTGTTTGAACGATGTGGTGTTTTGAACGATGTGGTGTTTTGAACGATGTGGTGTTTTGAACGATATGGTGTTTGAGCGATATGGTGTTTTGAACGATATGGTGTTTTGAACGATGTGGTGTTTTGAGCGATGTGGTGTTTTGAACGATATGGTGTTTGAACGATATGGTGTTTTGAGCGATGTGGTGTTTTGAACGATGTTTTTGAACGATATGGTGTTTGAACGATGTGGTGTTTTGAACGATGTGGTGTTTTGAACGATGTGGTGTTTTGAACGATATGGTGTTTTGAACGATGTGGTGTTTTGAACGATGTGGTGTTTTGAACGATGTGGTGTTTTGAACGATGTGGTGTTTTGAACGATATGGTGCTTTGAGCGATATGGTGTTTGAACGATATGGTGTTTTGAACGATGTGGTGTTTTGAGCGATGTGGTGTTTTGAACGATATGGTGTTTGAACGATATGGTGTTTTGAGCGATGTGGTGTTTTGAACGATGTTTTGAACGATATGGTCTTTGAACGATGTGGTGTTTTGAACGATATGGTGCTTTGAGCGATGTGGTGTTTTGAGCGATGTGGTGTTTTGAACGATGTGCTGTTTTGAATGATGTGGTGCTTTGAACGATATGGTGTTATGAACGATATGGTGTTTTGAGCGATGTGGTGCTTTGAACGATGTGGTGTTTTGAACGATATGGTGTTATGAACGATGTGGTGTTTTGAACAATGTGGTGTTTTGAACGATGTGGTGTTTTGAACGATGTGGTGTTTTGAGCGATGTGGTGCTTTGAACGATATGGTGTTATGAACGATGTGGTGTTTTAAACGATGTGGTGTTTTGAACGTATGGTGCTTTGAGCGATATGGTGTTTTGAACGATATGGTGTTTTGAACGATGTGGTGTTTTGAGCGATGTGGTGTTTTTGAACGATATGGTGTTTGAACGATATGGTGTTTTGAGCGATGTGGTGTTTTGAACGATGTTTTGAACGATATGGTGTTTGAACGATGTGGTGTTTTGAACGATGTGGTGTTTTGAACGATGTGGTGTTTTGAAGATATTGTGTTTTAAACGATGTGGTGTTTTGAACGATGTGGTGTTTTGAACGATGTGGTGTTTTGAACGATGTGGTGTTTTGAACGATATGGTGCTTTGAGCGATATGGTGCTTTGAGCGATATGGTGTTTTGAACGATGTGGTGTTTTGAGCGATGTGGTGTTTTGAACGATATGGTGTTTGAACGATATGGTGTTTTGAGCGATGTGGTGTTTTGAACGATGTTTTGAACGATATGGTCTTTGAACGATGTGGTGTTTTGAACGATATGGTGCTTTGAGCGATGTGGTGTTTTGAGCGATGTGGTGTTTTGAACGATGTGGTGTTTTGAAAGATATGGTGCTTTGAACGATATGGTGCTTTGAACGATATGGTGTTATGAACGATGTGATGTTTTGAGCGATATGGTGTTTTGAACGATATGGTGCTTTGAACGATATGGTGTTTTGAGCGATGTGTTGTTTTGAACGATGTGGTGTTTTGAGCGATATGGTGCTTTGAACGATATGGTGTTTTGAGCGATGTGGTGTTTTGAACGATGTGGTGTTTTGAACGATGTGGTGTTTTGAACGATGTGGTGTTTTGAACGATGTGGTGTTTTGAACGATGTGGTGTTTGAACGATGTGGTGCTTTGAGCGATATGGTGTCTTTGAACGATATGGTGTTTTGAGCTATATGGTGTTTTGAGCGATATGGTGTTTTGAACGATGTGGTGTTTTGAACGATATGGTGTTTTGAGCGATATGGTGTTTTGAGCGATGTGGTGTTTTGAGCGATATGGTGTTATGAGCGATATGGTGCTTTGAACGATGTGGTGTTTTGAGCGATATGGTGTTTATGAACGATATGGTGCTTTGAACGATATGGTGTTTGAACGATATGGTGTTTTGAACGATGTGGTGTTTTGAACGATGTGGTGTTTTGAGCGATGTGGTGTTTTGAACGATGTGGTGTTATGAACGATATGGTGTTTTGAACGATGTGGTGATTTGAACGATGTGGTGTTATGAACGATGTGGTGTTATGAACGATATGGTGTTATGAACGATGTGGTCTTTTGAACGATGTGGTGTTTTGAACGATGTGGTGTTTGGAGCGATGTGGTGTTTTGAGCGATATGGTGCTTTGAACGATATGGTGATGATGAATGGCTTGTGTGTTAAAGTCACATTTCACCGGGAGCACCAGAGTAAGGGGGGGAACGACCGCGACAGGAGGGTTGGATGTGTTCACTTGATCTGCAATGGTCCCATCATGTCATGTGATCAACATTAAGTAATGTTTTGTGCTAGAGGAATTAAACAAATCACAAACCATAATACAATCTAAAGAACATCGATCTGTGTGTGAATTTCTAGATTTCTGCAGTTGAGTGTGATTTAGAACGCTGTTTTATTTTCATTTCGTTTATTTACTTTTTGTTTTATCACATGAAGAAAGACTTGTCTGTAAATACATAATAAAAAAGCTACTTTATTTCAATATTAAAACAAATGAACCAGAATGATTGTATGTTACAGATATGATAAACTCCCTATGCAACCAGGTGTTAACTACCTGCTCAACAGTTTTTGCACACCTCCCTTTCTTTTTCAGCCCAGCTGGACCACAGAGATTGGGTTTGTTTCCGAAGGAGACCGAGACACACCTGCATGTTTAGGGAGGTGTGCAGAACATTGAAACCAAGCGCGAGAGAAGCTGAATCTGAAGAGTCCAGGAAGAAGGCAGAGAAGCAGCAAACATGTGGGACACGAGAGGTGGTGAGAAATGATGATGGTAGAAATGAGAAGTATAGATCCACAGCACATAGAAACTCCAGGATGCTCACTTGCATATGTTGGGCAATCAGCATTAGTTGCGTTAATGAGCGTTATTTACCATTAGAGCCTATTTGGGGGTTAATTAGGATGCTGTTTAAAGTTCTATCAATATATTATTGTTTTAAATATCCTGGTTATTGTTAAGTATGGTTTATTGCATCATCATACTGTAGGTCAATGTTTGGCGCGATGGACTGAAACCCTGATGTTTATCGTAGAGTTTCTGCAAACACTGAGACCAGAGGTGTCCGAACCTTTTTCACAGAGGGCCACACGCACAAAGATATACGAAGGGCTGCAAATCTTGCCAAGTATATTTGTCGGAATACGTCGTTACACTTGATATGAGACTCAATAAGTGAAGTCTTGTTTTTAGACAAGGCATCTTTTTAAGTCAAAGTCTCAACAAGTTATTTTAGAGGAAAATCTCCAACTAACATCAGAGAAGAGAAAATGTCTTTTTCTGTTACGAATTCCCTAATTCTGGTCAAATATAGTTCAAAATAAGTTTCCCCGCTAAATACAAGATCTCCTTTATCTAATTATCCCGTCTTTACTTCGAGAGATCTTAGCAAGCCATTTGTACTTCTTCTATTAGCAGATGTGTTCACTTATGAAAAGCTTTTATTTACTCGTTTCCGGAGCAGCTTTTCTCCCGTGTAGAGGTGAGGTGTATCGCCTCATGAGTTCAGCGATACGCAAAATCAATCAAATGTGGGCTTGATGCTTGAAACAAACCTATCCCATCTCTCTATAAGGTTTCATTTCATGTGTTAGCGGCTCATTCCTTAAAACAGAAGCCAGATTGATTATCATGAGAGGAAACATAATAATAATAAATAATAATGCATTACATTTTTTATTAGAGCCCTTTTACAGGTGCTCAAAGCGCTTTACACATTACACATATTAGAGTCTTTACTGCGGACATTACCCACAGGACTTGCCCAAGGACACGACGGCCCGACGCGGTGGCGGCCGAGGCGGGATTCGAACTGGAGTTTACTGACGCCCCTCAATCTGATGACCAACGCTCTAATCACTGCGCCAAAACCACCCAAGAAACATGACGGGTATATTTAAAGCTTGATATGTAAATAAGATAATGGGCTTTTTTCTTATCAACTTAAATGTGTTGAACATGTTTTCATCTCTAAAAACTGTGCTCACATGAATACTGTGTAATATATTTGAGCGTATACTTAAAAAGTACAATATAAGACAAGCACAAGTTTAATTTGTGGGCTTCACTTTATTTTTTGAATTAGCTGAGGTCCGATTAAAAATGGTTCGCGGGCCGCATTTGGCCCCCGGGCCGTAGTTTGGACACCCCTGGCATCCAGATGCTCACTTCCTGTCTGCCGGCTTCTGGTTCCTTCCGTCGTCCACGTTAAAATACGATATTACATTTAACTACGTGTGAAATAACAGCTCCCATCAGGCTCTATTTGTACTTTTATTATTTCAGTTTGCGTTCCCTCTCCACGTCTTGAACTCTGACCGGATAACCTACGTTAAAAACTATTAAAACAACGACCTCGCCTCCAGTGTCTGACTCAGTGATGTCATCTCGTAACAGGTCAGGAGATGCAGTGTTTTTTAGTTTTTCTTACCACAGCATTGTGCAACGACAAATATTGGGAAACAATTCCTCCGCAAATTGATTTATGGTGTTTGGCAAACAATCCAACACATGTTACAGACATTACGGAGAGGAAACACACACACACACACACACACACACACAGTGAAAAACTTCTGTCCTGAAGCTGGCGTGCTGTTCCTTCCTCTCCTCCCCCGCTGCAGACATGGAGTTGCTTTTATTTTCCTCCAGCCTCACGCAGCGTGACCCTAAATCACTCTGAACCCCCCTTTTGTTTCTCCTGAATGAAAAATAAGCTTTTAACCAGTGGCCTGAGCGCTGATGAGATCCAGATGAGCGCGGCTGTAATCGGCAGCCTGCAGCTCAGAGCGTTGAGAGGGACGATAACGGGATGGATAATGGAGCGAAGGCTTCTCTCGTTCAGTCGATCGGCAGAGGACCTCACGTTGACGCGCTGAGGATGCTCACTGTCCTCAAAGCAGTTCACGTGTTCACTGCGGGTCTTGAAGCGGCACACAAAAAGAGCCTGGTTTTTTATCATTATATCAACAATCCAGGACCGAGTGCACCGCAACACTTT
>CM070479.1:1648184-1728184 GCA_036324585.1 Champsocephalus esox
TAAAGGTGGCTAATGTTGGGCTATAAAGGAACTACAGCACGGTCACATGACTTCACGTTACCACTGCTAAGCTAAAGGTGGCTAATGTTGGGCTATAAAGGAACTACCGCACGGTCACATGACTTCACGTGACCACCGCTAAGCTAAAGGTGGCTAATGTTGGGCTATAAAGGAACTACAGCACGGTCACATGACTTCACGTCACCACTGCTAAGCTAAAGGTGGCTAATGTTGGGCTATAAAGGAACTACAGCACGGTCACATGACTTCACGTCACCACTGCTAAGCTAAAGGTGGCTAATGTTGGGCTATAAAGGAAGTACCACACGGTCACATGACTTCACGTCACCACCGCTAAGCTAAAGATGGCTAATGTTGGGCTATAAAGGAACTACAGCACCGTCACAAGACTTCACGTCACCACTGCTAAGCTAAAGGAGGCTAATGGCGGGCTATAAAGGAACTACAGCACGGTCACATGACTTCACGTCACCACCGCTAAGCTAAAGGTGGCTAATGTTGGGCTATAAAGGAACTACAGCACGGTCATATGACTTCACGTCACCACCGCTAAGCTAAAGGTGGCTAATGTTGGGCTATAAAGGAACTACCGCACGGTCAAATGACTTCACGTCACCACCGCTAAGCTAAAGGTGGCTAATGTTGGGCTATAGAGGAACTACAGCACGGTCACATGACTTCACGTCACCACCGCTAAGCTAAAGGAGGCTAATGTTGGGCTATAAAGGAACTACAGCACAGTCACATGACTTCACGTCACCACCGCTAAGCTAAAGGAGGCTAATGTTGGGCTATAAAGGAACTACAGCACGGTCACATGACTTCACGTCACCACCGCTAAGCTAAAGGTGGCTAATGTTGGGCTATAAAGGAACTACAGCACGGTCACATGACGTCACGTCACCACCACTAAGCTAAAGGAGGCTTTCTTCCCTCTCCTGTTGAGAGAACTTCTGGCTGAGGATGAATCTCAAGTCTGACAGCTTTGCCTGAAGTGCACATTCTACTGGGCCATGAATATTCATCATGGATGATTGCCAACTTTAAATGTGTGTTTGGGCTGTATTGTTCTTGAGCAATATCGTTTGTTGAGTCAACCTTGAGAAGTGCCAGATAGATGAAGCAAATACTTGGTGCTATTCCCATTATTTGGGGAATTTGCCGGTCAGTTTGGAGTAGTAATCTCACGCTGGAAGTTGAAAAACTCACAATCATCGTGAAGACACGCTCCCAGGACCAGTCCCTTTTCTCTGTTTTTGTAATTGATCTCACTCTGAATACACAAACTGTCAAAAGCAGCAGCCAGCATTTACAGTTCAGCGTATTCACTCTGACAGTGTTTCAAGAGAACGCCAAGAGAGGCTGTCCAAATCCTTTCCAAACGTTTCTATCATCCATGTTTTTTCTTAATGAAGAGGTTATAGTGGTGAAACATAGGCAACGTGAAATAATTACAATATACATGTATTTGAATGACGAAACAACACTGCAGGTCGACCTACTGTATGACAGAGACTACATATCACCTTGAAGAGGCTGAGAGGTATGTTGCAAATGTATTATCTCTTGGATTTACACACGGCATCTATTGCACGTCTGTCCGTCCTGGAGAGGGATCCCTCCTCTGCTGCTCTCCTGAGGTTTCTCCCATTTTTCCCTTTAAACTGGGTTTTCTTTGGAAGTTTTTCCTTGTACGATGTGAGGGTCTAAGGACAGAGGGTCTGAGGACAGAGGGTCTAAGGACAGAGGGTCTGAGGACAGAGGGTCTGAGGACAGAGGGTGACGTATTGTCATACTGATATTCTGTACACACTGTGAAGACCACTGAGACAAATGTAACATTTGTGATATTGGGCTATAAATAAACATTGATTGATTGAGAGGCTTTGAAAACGGCTGGTTTGTTGTTGTTGTTGTTGTTGTTGTTGTTGTTGTTGTTGTTGTTGTTGTTGTTGTGTAACTGCTTAAATGGATTCGCCCACATTGAGCTGTTTTACTTTGATCTCTTGTTCACTTCCTGTGTCTGATTCGTGATACCTGTTGATATCCAGTTGTTTCTGTTTGTGCGATTATTTCTGGTGTATTTTAGTCTCTTCTTTGTCTTTGTCAGATCCAGGTTTCTCTTGTGCTGAAAAGTTCTGTTCAGTTTTGCCGTGTCCTCCTGGATGTCCTGTATTCAAGGTATTTTACTCAAAGGTGTTCAGTGTCCTGCATGCATCGTTACCGCTTAGTCTTCCTCCCTGTGCAACAACCCATACATGTGCAATATCACACACACACATATTTATTATGCTGCACTAATTGAAACGAGTCTTTTAGACTTTTATGTTGAGACCAAACTGCATTTTCAAAAAACCACCCGTACGGACAAATGCCAAACTTCGTTGCATCTCATCAAAAGTCTGTGGAATAACTGTAACGATGAAATATTGTAATATATTAAGAATAAGAATAACGATGCACTGACATATTGTACAAGTCTATCGAAACTGAAAGTATTGTTTCTGAGCCACATCATTAGTGGTTATGAACAGGACCTGTACAATCCCATTTGTTATTTCTTGTAAGTGTAAAAGTAATTTCTTTCTGATTGTTTTGTAAAAAAACAAACAAATTAACAAGACAAACATGTCGCCGATGACGATGACCGAATATGTTATTTAAAAGGAACATGTATGTTAGAGGGGGAGGACCGGAACAGTTTTTAAGCTTCTTCTTGCCCTTGTTGAACATGACGGAGACTATTTGAGAATTTTTTTTTGTATTATCATTTTGTTGAACTTTGTTATAATTATTATTATGAGTGAGAAAAAACAAGAAAATTATATATTATTTTTATTATTGTATGTTTTGTTTCTGACATGTTCGATAAATTGAAAATATTTCATTTTAAAATTATTTTATGTAATCGTATGAAAGCTGCGTGTCTCTGTTGTAAGTTGTCTAGATGGCACCTTAAAAGGAGTACTCTTCTTGTTCTTGTATAACGACAATACATGCTTCTATTCCATTAATTCAGGTCCACCCCGCTCCAACTTTTCGTACCAATGGGAGTTACCGATACTACGTCCATGTAGCTTTCCTCCCTCCAGTCCCTTGTGTTGCTGACCCACAGCTACCTGCAGGCGGGTTGAGTTCAGGTCCATGAACGACCTCCGTCTGCTCCTTCAGCTGCTGCCAACATCAGCAAAGAAACATGGACGAAACCCCGAGACAGGATCCAGAGTCGGATCACTTTACACTGAAGATTATGTACTTTAGAGGGGTCTCCTTCCAGAAGAGGGGAGTCGCCCTGTTGTGTTTTCCCATCCAGAGTTACGGTGATTTATTTGTGCATTTGCAGGTCAGGAATGCACCGCAAAGACAGCATATTCATTATAACACCCCGAGAAACCCCCAGTGACGATGTATATGATGCTTTCCATGGACCATGCTGTCACTATGCGATACGAGTCCCACTACATTACAGAGAGGCTGTGGGTAGAGTTTCTCCACGCTGCTCCTGTTCTTTCACATAAATCACTGATTACAGAACGGTGATGAAGGGGGGGGGGCTTGAAATGATATGGGAGACCACGGGGGAGCAGGACAGCCAGGGGTGGGAAGTACTGGAGTACAAATACGTTGTTACTGTACTTAAGTACATTGTTCTGGTATCAATACTTTACTTCACTACGACTTTTTACTTTGACTTCTGACATCTTGAACTCAAATACCTGTACTTTCTACTTCTTACATGTTGAACTCAAATACCTGTACTTTCTACTTCTTACATGTTGAACACAAATACGTGTACTTTCTACTTCCTACATGTTGAACTCAAATACCTGTACTTTCTACTTCCTACATGTTGAACTCAAATACCTGTACTTTCTACTTCTCACATGTTGAACTCAAATACCTGTACTTTCTACTTCTTACATGTTGAACTCAAATACCTGTACTTTCTACTTCTTACATGTTGAACTCAAATACCTGTACTTTCTACTTCTTACATGTTGAACTCAAATACCTGTACTTTCTACTTCTTACATGTTGAACTCAAATACCTGTACTTTCTACTTCTTACATGTTGAACTCAAATACCTGTACTTTCTACTTCTTACATGTTGAACTCAAATACCTGTACTTTCTACTTCTTACATGTTGAACTCAAATACCTGTACTTTCTACTTCTTACATGTTGAACTCAAATACCTGTACTTTCTACTTCTTACATGTTGAACTCAAATACCTGTACTTTCTACTTCTTACATGTTGAACTCAAATACCTGTACTTTCTACTTCTTACATGTTGAACTCAAATACCTGTACTTTCTACTTCTTACATGTTGAACTCAAATACCTGTACTTTCTACTTCTCTCATTTCCCAAACAGCTGGTTCCTTTAGTCTGAATGTCATTATTCTTTAGATTCATTGCGTGCCTATTGATTTGAACACGATCCGGAGTATCACCAGAGTACTTTTAAACACGAGTATGTGTACTTGTACTTGAGTAAACGATGTGTGTACTCTTGCCCTCTCTGGTGACAGCAAGAAGAGGAAGAGGATGGTTGTGAAGACAGCGATGAAGGTTGTTGTCAGTTTAGAGTTTCCCTCTCGGGATGCGTGGAGGAGGAACAGGAAGTGGAGCTCAGTGGAGGTCAACGGCCTCTTGACACGCAGGACAGGAGGCCGGACATGTGTGTGTGTGTGTGTGTGTGTCAGTTTGATGGATGCTTCTCACCGAAGTGGCTCATACGTGTTGCGATTACAGCATGCTGCATTCATCAGAACGCTGTCACTGATTTATTTGCACGGTCGAAAGTATTTGGAGACCTCGTCGCATTGTGTGACGGCGTGATGATGGATTAGCTGGAGCACATTAGCGATGAGACCAACGATGAAGCGCATTTGGAAAGTGGCCACGTCCTTTCTTCACAGGCAGCCCGTTGGGAGTGAGGTTCGCTCATGTGTGAGGCTGAGCTTCATTGTTTCTGATATTTTAACGTGGTCTCAACTCAAGAGTTTCCAAAGCTGTTGTGTGTTTTAACCCCCAGTAAAACCGCGTTGATGCTTCCCCCGTTGCCATGACGTCTGCTCGAAAGGCTCTTTCACATTAAACAAAACCAGCCGCCTTCCTCCTGACGGTGTTTTCCAGCAGCTCCTTCAGTGTAGCGTATCAGTGTGTGTGTGTGTGTGTGTGTGTGTGTGTGAGTGTGTGTGTTATTTTGAAACTCTTGTGAGTACACACAAGTGAAGGTGTTAGTGTGGCGACCTCCAGTTTACAAAGTTGAAGAGCAGAGGAAGGACACTCACACACACTCACAGACCACTCACACATCACTCACACACACTCACACACACTCCCACACACTATCACACACATTCACACACACTCACACACCTTCACACACATTCACACACACTCACACACCTTCACACACATTCACACACATTCACACACACTCACACACCTTCACACACATTCACACACACTCACACACCTTCACACACATTCACACACACTCACACACACTCACACACACTCACACACCTTCACACACATTCACACACACATTCACACACACGCACACACACACACACACACACACACACACACACACACACACACACCTTCACACACTCACACCTTCACACACCTTCACACACCTTCACACACCTTTGGCCATGCTCCACTTGCCTTGACCGTATTGTTGTTGTTGTTGTTGTTGTTGTTGTTGGCATGGTAATGTTGTATTGTTCTGTTCTATGTATCAAAGGTCAATCTACAGTCCCTTTACATGTCACATGTTTTCAGCTTGTATTGTCAAAGGATACTTCTACCGTCAGGTGTGATGGCACCTTCGGGAATACTTGGAACTCTGCTGCACTCCGTGTCGCGACCTTAAAGGAATCTACCTATCCGCTTGGTGAGGTATCTTGCCCAAGGATACATATCGGTATTTCACTTGGAAAGTTTGTAAACGAGGCTCAGCCTTGTTTCTGATCTTTCTGAGATATGAAATAAAAGATCGAATGAAATTTCACGGACATAAAATGAAGTCCTTGAGAAATCAAAGTTCTCTTGAAACTCCTGTGAGTGCACATGTGGAGGTGTCAGCGTGGCGATGTGAGCGCCTCCTCTCTGTTTATTGCTCTGCCAGCCCACTTCCAGGCTGCGGGCCCCGGGGGAAGCATCAGAGCCGCAGCCCAACAGAGGAGGCTTTCACTTCCACGCCGAGCTGGAGCTCTTCCTCCGTCACGCCTCTCCACGCTCGCCTCGCCTTCCATCACTTCTCCCTCTACGCAAACACCCGTTAACCTTCCCTTGCTTGCTCCGAGTTCCCACATTGTCATCGCTGAAAAGGTTCTACAACGATATCGACTAACCCTTTCTGGTTCCTTTTATTGCCACGACACAGAGTACAGCGAAATTCCAAGCATTCCCGACGGTGCAATCACGCATAACAGACGGTATAACTTTGACAATAGAAGCTGAAACTTTCATATATAATATATAAAGGGACATTACATTACAAAACTAAAAACAAATATGTTTAACGTTCGACGTCCTGCATTTATTGACTTAATGTCACGGCGTTTAAGTCCAATATAAAATAAAAATAAAACCACAGTCCTTTGTTGGATTTGTGGTTTCCTAAGAAATGTGGACCTTAAAGGCGGGGTATGTGATTCACTTCAGAAACACTCGTTATATTCCATGGAATGCTCTTAACGTCCGATAGCAATGAATATTGCTATCGGACGTTAATATATATATCTAAACCATCAACGTGCATGTTAGACCCAATTCCAACTAAGCTGTTGAAGGAAGTCTTTCCATTAATTAGCACTTCTTTATTAAATATTATGAATATGTCTTTATTATCAGGCTATGTTCCACAATCATTCAAAGTAGCAGTGATAAAACCGCTTCTTAAAAAGCACAACCTCGATCCAGAGGTTTTAGCCAACTATAGACCTATTTCTAATCTTCCGTTCCTCTCAAAGATTCTTGAGAAAGCGGTCGCAAAACAGTTGTGTGATTACTTAAAAAACAATGATTTATTTGAAGATTTTCAGTCTGGCTTTAGAACACATCATAGCACAGAGACAGCTCTGGTTAAAGTCACAAATGATATTCTAATAGCCTCAGACAAGGGACTTGTCTCTATTCTTGTTTTGCTCGATCTCAGTGCTGCATTTGATACTATCGACCATGATATCCTATTGCAAAGACTAGAGCACTTGGTTGGCATACAGGGAACTGCTTTAGGCTGGTTTAGGTCCTATCTATCTGAACGCTCTCAGTTTGTACGTGTCAACGATGAATCTTCCACGCAAACCAAAGTTAGCCATGGAGTGCCACAGGGCTCAGTGCTCGGACCTATTTTGTTCACATTATATATGCTTCCGTTAGGCAATATTATAAGGAATCATTCTGTAAACTTTCATTGTTATGCGGATGATACTCAACTATATTTATCAATTAAGCCTGATGAAATTAATCATCTAAATAAAATTCAAGACTGCCTTAAGGACTTAAAAACGTGGATGACCTTAAACTTTTTGATGTTAAACACGACCAAAACTGAAGTTATTGTACTTGGCCCGAAGAATCTACGAAACAAATTATCTAAAGATATACTAACTATGGATGGCATTAATTTGGCCTCCAGTGAGACTGTAAGGAATCTTGGTGTTATATTTGATCAGGATTTATCCTTTAACGCCCACATAAAATCAATTTCAAGGACCGCCTACTTCCATCTACGTAACATTGCAAAAATCAGGCATATCTTGCCTCAAAACGATGCAGAGAAACTAGTCCATGCATTTGTTACTTCTAGGCTGGATTATTGTAACTCTTTACTATCAGGGAGTACCAAGAAGTCAATCAAGTCGCTTCAGCTGATTCAAAATGCTGCGGCTCGTGTACTAACCAGAGTTAGGAGAAGGGACCACATTACTCCTGTTCTGGCTGCCTTACACTGGCTCCCTATAGAACACAGGATAGAATTTAAAATTCTTCTTCTCGCCTACAAAGCCCTTAATGGGCAGGCGCCATCTTACCTTAAAGAACTCATTATACCCTACTGTCCTACTAGGGCATTGCGTTCCAAGAATGCAGGGTTGTTGGTTGTTCCTAGAGTCTCTAAAAGTACAATGGGAGCCAGAGCCTTTTCTTATCAAGCTCCACATTTGTGGAATCAGCTTCCAGTTTGTGTTCGGGCGGCAGACACCCTATCCGTTTTTAAGAGTGCGCTTAAGACCTTCCTTTTTGATAAAGCTTATAGTTAGGGCTGATTAGATTCAGCCCCTAGTTTTGCTGATATAGGCTTAGTTTGTCGGGGGACATCTTACTTCTTCCTTCTCTCTGTCTATACCCGTGTACTCTCATGTTCCGATTAACCCAGCTTCCCAAATGTCTTTCTTTTTGGGGTCTATATATGCTGGGATCCGGAGTCATGGATGATCCTGCGGTCTTGTGTCCTGGATCACGAGCGCTGGATCGTGAGTCGTGGCTGTGGTCCTGGATCATCGGTCCTGGATGGATATCCTCGTGGATTCATCTTCCTATTATACACACATGCATTTCCAAACATTTGGACTACCTATGTTGCAAATGTATTATCTTTTCAATTTACACACGGCATCTATTGCACGTCTGTCCGTCCTGGGAGAGGGATCCCTCCTCTGTTGCTCTCCCTGAGGTTTCTCCATGTTCCCCTTTAAACTGGGTTTTCTTTGGAAGTTTTTTCTTGTACGATGTGAGGGTCTAAGGACAGAGGGTGTCGTATTGTCATACTGATATTCTGTACACACTGTGAAGACCACTGAGACAAATGTAACATTTGTGATATTGGGCTATATAAATAACATTGATTGATTGAATATCTGAAGTGCTTTGGCAACAAATCCATAACAACATTGTTTTGTTTGTTAGTCTATGAATGAACTGACTCGTGCTCCGTGCTAAAGTCTTAGCCATCTTTAATCCAGAGGTCTTGTTCGGGTCCCTTACCGTACATGTGGATTTAAACATAGGTCACAACTATGTGGCGACACCTTGTGGTAGGAGTGTGTATCTATCTAATCAACACAATATAAACAAATAGTGCAACATCAATTTTAACCAAACATTTTGATTTCTCTACCATGCCATAACAAATAAACATCTAAATGTACTCAGAATGCTAACTAGCACAAACTTGGAAATTGTCTAAACATTTACACCATTTTAACATCCATTAAATCAGTCTCTCGACTACAGATTCAGTCTATCTGGTTTTCTGATTTCCCTTGTAGATCTTCTGACCACATGTTCACTTGGAGTGTTAGTGTCACAGTCTGTCTGTGGTGAAGGTGTGAACTCCTGAATGGCTCTGATCTTTTCTTGGTCAGCTTGTACACCTTGTGCAGAGAGCTTGTCTCCGAGAAGGACAACTTCTTGAACTCCAAACTCGCATGTGCTCTCGTTAAGCTCGAGTCCATACTTGTGTATGCGCTCCAGCACCTTTTTCAGCCTCTCATTGTGTTCTTGTAGTGTAGAGCCCCACACAATGATGTCATCAACATATGCTCTAACACCATCCAGCCCCTCAATGATGTGCTCCATCGCTCTGTGAAATATTTCGGATGCTGAGATGATCCCAAAAGGGCAGTCTGAGGAAGCAATATCTGCAGAATGGTGTATTAAAGGTGCAATACGTGGTGCTGCTTTCATCCAGTTTCAGCTGCCAAAAGCCTTGAGACGCATCAAGCTCTGTGAAGAAGCTGGCACCTGCCATTTCACTTGTGATTTCCTCACGCTTGGGTATCTGATAATGTTCACGCTTGATGTTTTCATTAAGATCTTTTGGGTCCACACACACTCTTAAATCACCACTTTTCTTCTTTACACAGACCATCGAGTTAACCCAGTCTGTTGGCTCCTCAACCTTTTTCATCACTCCGAGCATTGTCATTCTGTCGAGCTCTTTCTTTAAGCGATCTCGGAGTGGCGCTGGAACTCTTCTTGCAGCATGCACAACTGGCTGTGCATTTTCTTTGAGCTGGATTTTGTATGTGAAGGGCAACACACCAAAACCCTTAAACACATCTGCATAACTCTGTACGATACCATCAATTGAGTCATTTGGTGTACTCTCAGTTGTGTTGATGCAATACACTCTCTTGACAAGTTCCAAATCGTCACACGCTTTATCACTCCGCAGTGAATCAAGTCATCAGCGACAACAGAGAAAAGTAGGTGGTGCACTTTACCTTTTGAGGTGTCTTTAATATGCACACGCCCAAACTGTTGATTTTCTTTCCATTATAATCTTTTAGTGCCTGTGTTCTTTTTTTAATGTGTGGCTTATCTTTCATTGCCTTGATGTCAGTATCCAGTTTCATAGTTATTATTGTCCCGTTAATCATCAGTGGAGCTATCCATTTGTCTTCTCTGATTGCATTAACCTCTTTTTGCTCAGTTTCACAGTTCACCATGCCAACAAAAAATGTCTCACTTAAATAATCGTCTTCCACTATGTTTACAGACTTTCCTTTCGTCCTCTCATTTCCTTTTGAGAAGCACTGCTTAGCAAAGTGGTTCTGGCCCTGGCAATTAGAACATTGCTTACCAAAAGCCGGACACTGTCGTGGTTTGTGCTTCGAGCCGCAGCGCTTACAGCTGAATGTCCCCTTCCTCCGACCGCTGTGTATACCGCGTCTGTGCGCGCCATTTGCCTTGGCTGGAGACCGCACCAACTGCTGCGCCATCACTCACGTTAGCCGCGCCCGCCATCTCGCTGAAAGTCCTGACGTGCATTCGGGACAGCTCGCTTGCATGGCAGATTTGTATAGCTGCTTCACATGTCAGCTACGTTTCCCTTAGCAGCCTTTCTCTGACCTTTTTATCCTCCACGCCAAAAACGATCTGGTCCCGTATCATGGAGTCCCTCGGCGTAGCACAGTTGCATGACTGTGCTTTTAGCTTCAGGTCAGTCAGAAAGCTATCAAAAGGCTCATGCTGCTGCACACGTGAACGCAATACATATCTCTCGTATGTTTCGTTCTTTCTGGGAGAGCAGTGGGCATCACATTTCTCGAGCACTTTATCCAGTTTGTTTTATCAGCCTGCTCTTCATACACAGAAGTATTGTACACTTCTGTCACCTGTGGGCCTGCTATAGTTAGCAGTAGCGCTACCTTCCTAGCATCCGACTTCGCTTCCAGTCCATGGCCGTGATGTAAAGCTCGAACTGCTGCTGCTTGAAGGTCCGCCAGTTGCTGTCGACATTTCCCGAAAGTTTTAGCGTCTCCGGTGGCTTTAATGAATCCATGTCGCTTGTCACAACTCCTCACTTAATGTGTTTATATTTTACTTCATAATTTACAATAGACTAACAAACAAAACATGGTACCCCACTCCTGGTACCATGTTTTGTTTGTTAGTCTATTAATGAACTGACTCGTGCTCCGTGCTAAAGTGTTAGCCAAGTTTTAATCAAGAGGTCTTGTTCGGGTCCCTTACCGTACATGTGGATTTAAACATAGGTCACAACTATGTGGCGACACCTTGTGGTAGGAGTGTGTATCTATCTAATCAACACAAACATGTCACAGTGGAAGCCGTGGCGCTGTAAAAAGCACGACCAATCATCTGAGCCGGCTAAAGTAACTGGATGGCCTACCTGCCTGTCAGCCTTCCATCGGGGCACACACTGAGCTGGTTTCTCCATTCTTACCTCCCCCACCTTTACGGAGCGTCGACACGACAGCTTCAAAAAATAGCTTGGAGCTGGGCGTGTCTGGAACTTGGGGATTTTATTCAAGCAACACGACCAACAACCAATCACATGAATCTCCCGCCCCCGACATACAAAGCAAAAACCCCGGGGATTTTATGCGAGCAATATATATAGATATATATAAACTCCCCAAACAGTGAAACCCTACCAGTTTCCCCCACTGCCTCTGCCACCTCCCTCCATGCTGGTTCCTCCGGTTTGTGTCCCGGTAGGTGAAGAGGGTCTGGTCATACACAACCGGGTGATTGCTACGGCGATAGTTAGTTTCTCCTCCGACTTTTTTTGAAATATAGAAATGAACGGCGGGATATCTCTCCCAGCTTAGACGCGGTTTGAGCCGTTGGGCCGTTAAGGTCACGTTGCATCACTAAATAATTATGTATCATACGGCGGCCGACAGGTGCAAACGCGCTACAACGGCCAAACACATTTTTCGATAAGCAGAAACACGACGCAGCTTCAGAAAGGATGCAGATATAAAAACATACATGTTCCAAAACACACAAAGAAACATTTTCAGCAACGCACGCAGCATTTAGAAATCCACAGTAGGGTTCGTCACTAACGAGGGAACCAGATCTTCTCCTGGATCATGATTGTTTTTGACATATTACACATTCGTTTTTAAAATAAACAAACGGTTAATGGTGTGTATTTTAATATCACTTTCTCCAATCTTCACAAAGTTGAGGAGCAGAGGAAGTTCTTAAATAAACTAACATTCACACACCTTTGGCCATGAACCATTTGCGTCTAGGTATCTTGCCCAAGGATACACACTTTTATTTAACTTCACATTTTTTTTGAAGACATCAAATAAAAGATAACATTACATTTCGTGGGAGTAAAATGGTGGATTCCTTGGGTTATAATGAAAAGCAAATCGTTTTGAAGTGTCAAGGTTATGTGTGTGTGTGTGTGTGTGTGTGTGTGTGTGTGTGGTGTGTGTGTGTGAAGCAAAACCACTGTCTTCCTGTCCGTCCAAACCCTCAGAGGCCACCGATTGGATGACGAAGACGAGGCAGAGTCTCAGCACCTCATTTCTAAATTACCCTCCATTCTTTCATGCGTAATGTTTTGAGGTCAAGGGCGAGCCATTCCTTCTCACACGTCATGCCACATCTTTAAATGACCTCATAAGCACTCTGGGTAGGTTGCTCACAGCTCTGCCATTATGAGACGGCAACATGTTTACTCTCGCGTGATTTCACTTGTTTGAAGGATGGATTTCCGGCTCAGTGTCGCTGTGTAATGTCTCTGTGACCCTCTGAGCATGAAGTGTCCTATTGTACCTGAATGCAACGTATTCAACAGTACTAATGATATGTTATGGTTAAGCTAGTTCCCCTTGTTTCTGCACAACACAATATCCACTCCTAACATGGATGCAGCCTTGCTTAAGTGAGGGTAAACATGAAGATGGTGGTTTACAGGGACCCTGTTATGCCAAAGCTTTACCCTGTAGTGTTCTATAGGCTTTAGTGCATGTAAAGGGTCTGCAAACACATGCCTTGCTACAGTACATCCAATTCACTTTATTAACTCAAACACTGCACGGACGGGAAAATGATTTCCACAGTACATGGAAACGTTTGACTTTCTTACGTGAGATACGTACAACGCGTTTTCCTGGGATATACACACACAACAGTTCATGACTTTTCTGACGTATATCTACGAAGAGTGTGTGAGAACATCCTGCGGAAAGCAACGAGACGTTTGGGAACACATGGGGAAAGAAAAGGAGAGAGATTCACACGCAAGCTATTATTCATTTCAGACAAATAGGAGCCAACGTTTAACGTGATATCCAGTATGAGGGAGGACCAGTTCAAACGAGCTTCACTGAGGAGGATTCGAGTCCTGGTTGACTTCCAAGTCCTAATGCAAGTTTTTTATCAATTAGTGTTGATCTACAACCATTTTTACATTTGGCTTATTATGTATGTGCAGCCGTAATGTCTGAGGACAAAAGGAAAGCCCTCAGATTCGACCCACACACCCAGGAACACCAGATGTTAGTGCCTCCCGCTCGCATAGTAAATGGTCTTGGTATCCACGGGACAACGTGTTTTCATCAGCTTGCATTGTATCATTGTTTGGCATCTGATATTGGCGTAAAAAACCAGGGGATGAAACCCAGCTGTGGACCGGTGTGCCGTCCGCCGTCCGGTGTGTGTGACGAGAGAGAAACTGTCAAAAGTAACACTTACTTTGAATGCTTGCTTTTTAAATGCCCATAAATTCCACTTGAGCTGAATGAGGATGACGGGGGGATCGGGGCGAGATAACGAGTGAGAGAGGGGCTCATAACGTAGGTCAAGTTAGCGACGGACCGCTCTGATGATGTGTCTGCTGGAGTTTCCATGCCAGACAGGAAAGCTGCGATAATGGAGGAACTTTGACGAACAATCCCACAGGAGACTGAACTGAGGCTCAGAGTAATGGACTGATAATCCCTGGAAGGTCCTCCAAGGTTTCGAAATAGCCTTGGTGTTGCAGAAATCTGGCGGGACTGAAAGATGTATTCATGTTTCCAGTTGTAAAGTGTCCACATTGAGCGCTCCTGCTTTGTTGTGCGGCCGCTCTGAGTTTTACAATATTTAACTTTTCAGAAATGAACCTATGATGGAAATTCAAGTTATCCGATGTCTTATTTTAAACTGCCGGTTGCCAGTGTTACCGAGGTGAGGAGTGAACGTGATCTTACACTGAACAAAAATATAAACGCAACACTTTTGTTTTTGCTCCCATTTTTCATGCGATGAACTCAAAGATCTAAAACATTTTCTATAAACACAAAATAACCATTTCTCTCAAATATTGTTCACAAATCTGAAACAATCTGTGATAGTGAGCACTTCTCCTTTGCCGAGATAATCCATCCCACCTCTCAGGTGTGGCATATCAAGATGCTGATTAGACAGCATGATTATTGCACAGGTGCGCCTTAGGCTGGCCACCATAGAAAGGCCACTCTGAAACGTGCATTTTTGCTTTATTGGGGGGGGTCTGGGGGGGTCCGAAAACCAGTCAGTATCTGGTGTGAGGGGTAGGGTAGGGGTAGGGGTAGGGTAGGGGTAGGGGATGTTGTGAATCGAGTGGCCCATGGTGGTGGTGGGGTTATGGTATGGGCAGGTGTATGTAATGGACACAGGCCACTCGATTCACAACATTAGCATTCATCTGAAACGGTCTTGTCCTCACGGAGCTTTTATGATGCTTTTTAAAAAGGGTTTTTATAAGGTTTATGTTTACGGAGGTTTTTAATGTTTTATAAAACACCTATCTACCGAGAGCCAGTGCACCACGCAGGGCTCCTCTGGAGCCCTGCGTGGTGCTTTTCCCCAACCTAACCCTACCCCTACCCCTACCCCTACCCCTACCCCTACCCCTACCCACTCACACCAGATACTGACTGGTTTTCGGACCCCCCCAGACCCCCTCAATAAAGCAAAACTGCACGTTTCAGAGTGGCCTTCTATTGTGGCCAGCCTAAGGCGCACCTGTGCAATAATCATGCAGTCTAATCAGCATCTTGATATGCCACTGTGAGGTGGGATGCATTATCTCGGCAAAGGAGAAGTGCTCACAATCACACATTGTTTCAGATTTGTGAACAATATTTGAGAGAAATGGTTATTTTGTGTTTATAGAAAATGTTTTAGATCTTTGAGTTCATCTCGTGAAAAATGGGAGCAAAAACAAAAGTGTTGCGTTTATATTTTTGCTCAGTGTATGTAGACACAAAAAACATGTATTTGTCGCTCGTTGGATGCAGTGTGGTTCGATGTTTATCGAAATATGAATAATCTTGCATGATAAATCCAAACCGAATAATATAACATGCTATCGATCGACATACAGCGCTGGGTATGTCACTGTGGAAATTGGATGAGTACAAATCAGTTTTGAGTAAATCAGCCGTTTGGACACCGGTGAGTGTGTGACTATCAATCAATTACATGTTATGTATATGACCCGATATCCCAAAGTACACACTTGTCTCAAGGAGCTACAACACCCTCTGTCCTTAGACACTTGCACCCTACAAAGGAGAAACCCACAACTAAAAGGGAAATACATCATGGAAAGCGACAGAGGACGATCTCTCACAGACGTGCAATAGATGATTGAACATCGTCTTTCTCCTTTGCAGTCAGAGCGGTCAAAAGCTCGTTCATGCAAAGTGTGAGGGGTAGGGGCGAAGCACAAAGAGCTGATATAATCCATGCCAGTTTGTCAGTGACATATTGTTAGAGCCCATGTTTACTTTAAGATCATTATGGTTTGAACATGTTCTTCTTCTTCAACCGTCTGTTTCCACCGCGGGGCTTTGTGCTGCTCTTATTCGTGTCACCTGTTCCCCATCAGCCCTGCAACGACCTCGCGTGCACCTGCGCTTCAGCTCCTCATTAGTTCAGTCATGCTTTTCCCTTTAGTCATTGTGGGATTCTTGCTTGTTGTTGGTCAGGAAGTCTCATCTGGACCCAGCCCTAAATAAACATATTTCTGTTAAGTACTCCTGTCTGCCGCATTTCGGGCCGTCCTGCTCCACTTACCTTGAGAGAATTATAGAAATATGTTTAATAAACTCAAGCATTTTGCAGATCAACAAAACAGACATTAACATCCAGCAAAGTTCTTAAAACGGCGTATACTTCCCGCTACAAGATGTGTCTCCGGGAGAGTTTTGCAGTGATGACACACAGAGGAATACGCACAGCGGGGGGAACTACAAGAGGGTGGGCAGATGTAGAAAAAGGGAAGAGAGGAAGTGAAGTGAGTGGAGGGGGACGGGCTTTGGAAGCAGAGGTATTTGTTTGATCCAAATGAAATAAAGCTCCCTGCTCAGCGGGGGATCTGGCCCGAAAAACCACGTAAAAGTCTTTTGAAAAAGCAAGACGAGGAAATCAGAGCTGCTCAGTGTTTGCTCTCTGCTGTTAGTGGCTTCCCACCAACAGCAGCTCGACATGCTCTGTTTTACGCTTCCTATTATTTTCCCTCTCAGATTTTTCCTCCAATTCCTGTCGGTTTGCATCCATTACTTTTCTGTTTTGTATTTTCCTAGCTGCAACATGACAACATACAGCAGGGCACTCAAATACAAATCTTAAAGGTCCAAAATAAATGTTTCAATAAGACAAAGGTCCGTTTATTACGGTCATTCAAAGAATTGCAACAAGATTCTTCACACGAGGTTGCAACAACTAAAATAATCTGTATGCAGCAGTTTTCATTGTGTCTGCTCGACCCCTCAGAGTCGCAGAGCTGCAGTTATGCATAAAGGCAGCTGCACGCTCTTTCATTCAGCATTCCTGTTATTGCTTTATAAATGTCTTCCTCCTTGTGTGTCCACTGAGGTTCCTCAGGCCACATCTTCAACAAACTCCCCTTTGCCTCGTCATAGCAACTCACCAGCAGCTGAGCATTGTCAGTGTCTCAGTGGACTCACCCACAGCTCAGGAAATGCACTGATCACAAAGCTGATGAATCAAATCACCAGCCAGTGTTTATGTTCTTCTGGTTGCTGTGGAATCTGCTCATCTGCTTGACCTGTTGTTTCCTCTTTGTGTTTGCCCTCACCATGGTCTCCATCACTTCAGTCATGCATTCTTTATACTTCAGTTATGACCCAGTGGAGAGTCCTTACCTGCTGGCCTAGTTCAATCAAAGTGGTTACTTCTTTTTGGCTGGGCAGTGTAGTTTTACACACCGTCTGATTTGACCTTCTCAGGACTTAAAACTGTTTTTTGGGGGCAGACCCCACAAAGAAAAACATATATTTACACACGTAAGGTCATCATCTTAATAGTTGTGTATGCTCATCCGTGAGCAGAGCATCAAGTTGACGTGTATTACAGCTGAATGCGGCGATTACCATCTTGTTCAGCAAAACGCCTCACAAACGTATTCAGATCAACGGCTTTAGAGCGTTTTGATTCAATGCTGAGTGCAGCCGCACTGACAGTCTCTTTTCTGTCAGACCGCAAATACCTCATTCCTTCAGTGCTTGGGTCCGAATGCGTCTCGTTTTGCGCCGTCCCGTTCAAATGAAATCGCCGCCAATCATATGTCCACGCTCGCGCCAGGAGCGGGGGAGGGGTTACATGACGTGCATCTTGTGCTGCATTCACTTGCACTCGGACATTAGAGACTTTCTCTCATAAATCTCCGATGAGCCACAACTTTTCTTTCAAAAACAAAGCTGCCAACTGGGGGGCAGCTGGGGTGGCAAGGCCTATTTTTAGGGTGGCAGTTGCCACCCCGGTAGGTGAAACTAGGCTACTAGCTACAGTACAGATGGAACTAGATGAGCTGTTAACTCTCGCTCTGACTCAGACAGGTTGAAAGGTTGAAAGAGACACTCACATTTTTCCCACCCGCATTCCGCGAAGACCCGCCCTACTGTGCCTCTGATTCGCAGATTGTTTGGGGGGAAAAAACGCTGACGGGATGCTGAATGTGATTGGACCAATGCGTTGACAGACAAACACAGACAGTGGAACAGGACATGCAGAGCGCTGTTTGCAGTCTATGGACATAGCGGATCATTTTGACTCATTGCGTTGTGGCGATGTCTCACAGATAACACAGATAATACAGATAATATATATGAAAAGTATAATTTGCTCAGAGTCCAGAGAAAGTCCGGAGTCCGGACTTTGAGGATGCCTGACATATAGGCTCTTGAAATAAGTTTTGGACTTCCTGCTCTTTTCTGTCACTAGCAAGCAGGAACATTTACAGTGTGACACGTTAGCATAATTTCGCTAAAATCATTTCGTTAGCATCATTACATTAGCATCATTTCGTTAGCAACATCACGTTAGCATCATCACGTTAGCATCATTTCGTTAGCATCATTTTGTTAGCATAATTACGTTAGCATGATTTCGTTAGCATAATTACATTAGCATCATTTCGTTAGCAACATTTCGTTAGCATTATTACGTTAGCATCATTTCGTTAGCATAATTACGTTAGCAACATCACGTTAGCATCATTATAACATTAAAGCAAATCTTCCTAAAAAAGTCTCAGCTCTTGACTGACAGCTTTTATACTGTCTGCAACGAGCTGGTATACATTTACAGTGTGTTACGTTAGCATCATTACGGTAGCAACGTCACGTTAGCCTAATATGAGGAAAGCAACCTACAGTATGCTATGCGAGCCAACAGCAGCTAAAATGTATGTGAAAGAAATGGACTTCAAGCTGGAACTGTGTTGGTGAGAGAGATGCAGAGAGAAAGGGAATATCATGTATTTCATTCCCTCTCATATCTGTCCTTCGATAGGCTACTTGTGTTTTTGCATCCAATTCTTCTGCGTTTTCTCTTTTTTCACTATATTTTTCTTCACATCCTTTTACAAATCTTTCAATCCTGACAATTCTTTATTTTATTTTTGTATTTATCCCCTGTTCCCTTTCCGTCTTTCTCCAATTCAAACGTCATCTCTTTCTCCCTCTCTCTCTCTGTGACTCACATTCATACTTCTGTTTCTCCTGTATCCCACTCCTTTCTGTTTTCCAACACATCCGTTTTCAATAAATTGTTTCCTGGTCAATCGGTCCCAGATAGCAGGAAATGCGGAGCCCCCAAACACACACTTATTTCCCTTAACTGTTTAAACTTGCGGCCTTGTGTGTAGTCTGGTGTAATAGTTCATGTAAACAGTACGCAGGAAAATAAAGTCTTCCTTTCCTACCAAAGAATATGTAAGGGTTATTTTGTGCAGCTGTGTTGACGTGCTTTATCACTGGTTAGCTGGTTTAGCATCATAGAGATGTACTTGTCGCTGGTGGTGGGTTTTTCTCTCACGAAACGAGGCAGAATGCATCACATCGTTGAAGAGCTATTCATCTATATCTGGCTGTGAAGACACAGAGCTGCTTTCTATAGCAGGTGATGAGAAGCAGACGTGTGTGTGCGTGTGTGTGTGTGTGTGTGGGTGTGTGTCTCGCACAGTATACTGCAGGGTATACCGGAGGTCTCGGTTACAAGACACTAGCTGTTACATGGCTGCTGTCGCTGTAAAAACATCCTACTGCAAGTACAATGTTTTTTTTTCTTGATCTGGGAAATATGCATTTGTATTCTCCCCTGAATCGGTTAATCATTGCTCAATAACTCCTGAAGACGTTGTATTGACACAGCCGTGGCGCGTCCTGCAGTGATAGGATCAATACGGAGGGAGACAAACATTAAACAGGGAAATTAGCCGCTCGAGCTACTTGTGTCAAACAGCAGGAACCCTGATTGCATTTTGTTTTTTAAAACAGGTAACAAGGACCAGATGTCTGTATTAGTGTGTGTGTGTGTGTGTGTGTGTGTGTGTGTGTGTGTCCGGACATATGTTTGTGTGTAATATTAATATGTTTGTGCGTGGGTGCATTTTGTTATACTTTGAAGGGTTGAACATCCGGACATTTGGCACTTTTATGTGTGTTTATTTTTTATTTATATTTCAGCATGCAGGATAGGTCTCGTCTCATCGAGATTACAAATCTGTTTTTCAAGAGGGTCCTGGCCCAACAATGGAACGGCACAGTTACACACACACACACACACACACACACACACACACACGCACGCACGCGCGTGCACACACACACACACACACACAGACAGACACACACACACAATCACACACACAATCACACACACACAGTCACACCAAGTTTAGCCAAAGCATTTACAGACTCAGGTCAGTGAGAGCAGCTCTGAGTGTGAAGCTGGTCCCAAGCGTCAGCAGCAGCGTAACGGAGCCCCTTCCCAGGCTCAGTCCGGACCTTCGGCTCAAAGGAAAAAGTCCTCGGAGCAAAGCCGATAAGACCCTGTGCATTTTCTGTTGATGTAAACCCTTAGATAAGGATGTGCCAGCAGTCTACGCGTGGTCAGGGACGACCATGCAACACGAGCGTACAGGTGGTGCGTCAAGGTTTTGAGGTTTGTGATGAATCTCCGTGCGCCGTGGAAGACGGTGTCCAGCGAGCGAAAGGCACCGAGACGATGCATCCATATACAGCATCTCCACAAAGCAGCACAGACAGAACGGTCAGGCACTCGCCTCTCTTTGGCCTCAAAAGAACAACAAGACTTGTTTCTAGAGAACAAACAAATGTTATTCTTAGTTGTTCCACAATGTGTGGTTTAGAAGAAAGTGTGTGTGTGTGTGTGTGTGTGTGTGTGTGTGTGTGTGTGTGTGTGTACAGGTGCACATAAATGAGGTCATCCTTTGGGTTCGTAAACGTGTGCACAACAGTGACTGCACTCTGACTTTGTAGATCGCTGGTGTTACTGAGTGTGACATGTGATAAACTATAAACATGTGTGTGTGTGTGTGTGTGTGTGTGTGTGTGTGTGTGAGAGAGAGAGTGTGTGTGTGATAAAAGCCCCCACTCTTATCATCCAGAGGACTTTACTGAGCACTGACGCTCGCTGCAGCTATACGCTGAAACACTTCGTAAAGCCTCCGTTCTTGTCAAGCGGAAACGAATCACCTCTCTCACACGACGGCAGCATATCGGGTCGGAACATGATCCCTGTATGGGTCGTGTGCTCTGCACCCGGGAGCCGCAGGGCCGACTATCGCTCTCTTTTCTTTCCCTCTGTATACTTTGGATGGCGATCCACAAACCCCGAACTGGTGGGAACAGCGACCCGAACGGGACACGAGATTCTTCACCACCCTCTACGCGGCGCTGCCTGTCAGAGGATACTTTTACAAGGCCTCGCCGTTACGCTTCCTGTGTGCAACGGAGGTATTGTCTTCGTCGAGCTGCAGGACGACCTCCCAAAGAACCTCTCGTCATCGCCATCTTCTTCTGATTAGTGTGTACCTGAACCGCCTCTGCCCCGGCACAGCAGCTCTCTCCCTCCCTGTGTGTGGCTGCGCGGTCAGCGTCGACAGCTCAGCTAAACAGATCACGTGCCGACTGATAGCAGACCCCACGGACATTGTTGTTGCAGCGTTGGTTGAAGACGGCGTGCTCAGCGGGGCGCACGTTTCTGAAGCGTTGCCTCACGTAACAAAACTGAATACGGAGAATAAAGGCAGTGTAACCGCTGCTGAGATAGGGCCTGTCAGAAAGGGGCTGGTAGGACATCAAAAACGATATGTTTCGTGGCGTCTTAGTTCAAAATTAAAAGGCCACTTTCCTTTGATGCCCCAAAATGGCAGAGATGGTTGTATCGCTGCATCACATCATATGTATTCATCGATCCAGGCATAAACGTCCTCGCCTCCAAAGTGACTACCGTACTTTCGGACTATAAAGCGCACCTGCATGTGAGCTGCAGCAGCTAAGCTGTCCGTCTGTCTTGCTCTCGTTCTGTCTCTCGGTTCCACTTTCACTTTGGCGCGCTACCTGTCTCGCTCTTTTCCGGCCTCCAGCTTTTCCTGCTGGAGCCCGCCACTTAGAGGTGGCGGGCGCGGACCGGTCATAGAGCCCATAGAGTTAAAGGTGGTTAATGTTACCTGTGAAATCCATAGATTTAGGAGGTTCCCTAGTGGCCGTTAGCTGTACAAAGAAAAATGGGGAAAAAAGTCGCGGCTTATAGTCCGAAAAGTACGGTAGTTCTCCGTATCAAAAGACGATCGCTTCCCGCTGTGTCCCATTGTCCAGATAGACATAAGGAGGTCATGTCGTATCCTCCCTGACTGCACAAACAGAGACTTGGATTAACTTATGAATCATCTCGGGTTGAGAAATTAAATGAGATGGCTTCACACATGTGTTGAGGGACCAGGAATGTGCTAAAAGGGTTCTTAGTTCATTCATCTCTCCTGGTGATTCCCCAGCTTCTGGATATGTCAACAGTCTGATGAACATGTCCAAGCTTTTCCCTCAACAAGTAGGCTGTGCATCACGGTGGGAATCACAGTTTGGCACATTTCTAGCTGGCTCCTCGAATAAACCGACGGAGTGACGAGAAAGCAGCATACGACTTTAAGTTTTCCCTCATGTGGCTTGCACGTCTTTATCTGCCCCGCGCGTGTCCTGTTAGTCTCACTGTCATGTCGGAGTCTGGTTAGCTGGATCATTATTACAGTTTATTCTGTATCTAATCTGCTGCTCGTCGTCCTGCTCTCTGTTGGCCGGTTTACAACACAGCCATGCATCATTACCGCGACCACTGGGGTTCACAAGTATGTGTGTGGGTAGGAGATGCGTTTGTGGCGGGGGAGGCTTACATTAAAGTATGTGCAGGGACCCTGAAGAAGCCATAAAGAGAGAAAGAAACAAAGGGAGCTTAAAGCTGTGAGATAACGCTTCATGAAACATCCTGCGGTGAGTGTGTCAGAGTTCATGCTCACGCACTCAGACAATACGAGCCCACGGTCTGTCTGTCAATGATCCCAGCAGGTCAATCAGTCAGACAGTGAGGTGGGCAGTTAGACGATCAGGACGTCGCCCTCTAACAGACGGCTGAAACCCCCCAAACCCCACAATACTGCAGACCGAGAAACATCGGACCTGCAGGCGGACAGATGTAGACGTTAGTAGAAATATAAAGCTGTACCTTTATTTGTTTTCCACTCCTTCGTTAATTGTGTTTTTCTCAAATAGTCTGCGTCCTACTTTCATGCATTACTTTTACTCTCGCTCATTATCTTGTGTGTATTTTAATTTCAAAGGATTCAAATGATTTATTTGTCATATGCACAGTCGTCCCGTCAATTACTATTGTCCATATTGACTTCAGGCAATCAGGCGAACGCATTGCATTTCAATGTTTACCTACAACTGTACACTTTTAAATGTTAATGTCCAATGTGTATTGTTTATTTCGCAGTTAGTGCAATGTTTCTCAAACTTTTTCATACCAAGGACCACTTAACCAATAAAAAAACACTCGCGGACCACCAAACTCCACACATATCCAAAAACACATCGTTTTTTACAAATCGCCTGGAAATGGTACAAGCAAGTGGCAGCATGTGTGACGAAGGTGCTTATCTGGGCTATATCATGCAATCGAAAGTGAAAGTTAAGCTCGCTCCATTGCGGAGATATTCCCGCGAGAGTGTGGAGAACTTAAATGTATTTATTTATTTCAAATGTGAAATGTTACCAATATACTCACGGACCACTAGGGGGCGCTCACGGACCACCAGTGGTCCGCGGACCACACTTTGAGAAGCACGGAGTTAGTGTAAAGAAAAAGTGTCCTTATTTGTTATAAAGTTATCTAATATAATCAAAGCGACGTAATAGAGTAATACCATGTACATGATGACACAAGTTATTTGCCGGAAGACGTTTCAATGTCTGTTCCAAAATAAATAAAATGGAAGTTATGTAGTGACGTTAATAAATGTCAGTGGAGTGTAGTATTTTCAGCGTATCTCGGATGCTGTATGTACTCCGAGTTTAGTAGAATGTCTTGCATCACATCATCGTTCTTTGAGTGTCAAATCAATGTAGTGAAGGACACAGAACAATATTTACAGACACATGCATTTCCTAGCACTACCTAAAATGTATTCTCTTTTTAATTTACACACGACGTCTGTCCGTCCCGAGAGACACAATCGAGGCAGGGTTCTTCCGTCTTCCCCTTGGAAGTGTTTCCTTGTCCGATGTGAGGGTCTGAGAACAGAGGGGGTCAAGCTGTAAAGGCCCCTGAGACAAAGTGTGTGATATCGGGCGATATAAACACACTTTGATTGATAGTTAACAAATAACTTGGGGCCGTTAAAGCAGAGTTTCTCCTCTGTGGTCTCATCCTGTTCCCCATCCAAAGACGTTAGCGTCTCAAGAACTGGGATGGATTTAACGAGACACGAGTGAAGGACGCGGGGGTTCAGTTCTCAGGGTAAACTGTCACACTCCCTTTGGACCAAGACGAGGAAAAGATCAACGTCCCGACTCTGACCCCGCTGACCTCCTCTGGTTTGCATAGAGCTCTAACAAGTCGTGTAATTACACACACTTCAACAACACTTAGCAACCGTGTTGTTTATTTCATCTGACCTGACCTCAACCCCACGTTGATACTCAGCGGCCTGGCTTCTGTCTCTCGGAAGCTAACGAGAGAGAGAGGAAGTCCAGACTCAGTCGGGCCTCATTGACGGACACTCTCAAATGTTCTGGGTGACACACAGGGCGACTGTTGCTGGGGGGTTTGGACTTGGACTTGAATGTGTGCTTCTCTTAAAGAGATCATTCCCAAACTTGTCTTTAAAGACCGTTAAACACTTTTGAAAGAACATCCATCTGTTTGCAACTTATATCAAAATTCCAATTACTTGTAATTAGAGCAGGGGTGTCCAAACTTACAGACACACATACAAAGGGCTGGGTAGTGTTAATTTCGTCAGCTATTTTTTTATTTAGTTTTAGTCTTAGTCCTTTGTTAAATTTCCTTTTTATTTAGTGAACTATCTTTTCGTCTCGTCACTTTTCGTCAACGATATTGCATGATGATTTTGTTACAGTTATTGTTTAGTGCCGTCTCGTCATCGTCTTGTTTTCGTCATGGAAAAAAAAGGTCGTCGACGAACATATTTGGTCATAGTTTTAGTCAACGAAATTAACACTAGGGCTGGGCCACTCCCGAGAGGTGAGGTTTATCGCCTCGTAAGTTGAGTTATAAGTTAGCAAAATCAATCAAATGAGGGCTTGATGCTTGAAAACGCTTTTAGAAACAAACAGCCTACATCGCAGCCCTCCAGAGGGTTCATGTATCGTGTCCGCGGCTCATTCCTTAAAACAGAAGCACCAGATTATCATGAGATCAAATATGAAGGGTTTATTTCAAGCTCGATATGTAAATAAGTTATTGGGCTTTTTTCCTCTCAACTTACATTTGTTAGAACATGTTTTCAACATTAAAAACTATGCTTACTAACACGTGAAAACTGTGTAATATATTTGAGCGTATATATATTTCAAAAGTACAACAACCAAACTTGTCTTTACAGACCGTTAAACACTGCAACTTATATCAATATTCCAATTACTTGTGTACTATTCTGCACGATTTCTATTATATCACATTTTATTTTCTTTGCTGTATCTGTGTTATTGTGTTGCTCGGTCGGAGGAGCCGGTGACCTCAGAATGTATCCTATCTGAACAAAAACAACTGGTTTCTGTTTAGCAGGATGTTCAAACTATACAATAAACATACACTGTGGCACGACCTTTAAAACCACCGGTCTCCGCTCTGCAGACATCTGCTGACGGGCCTTTACGTCCGAGACGGAACATGATTACATGATGGTCTGTATAATAAGCAAAGGGATAAGAGAGAGGCAACGACTCATGTGTAGAGATCGGCAAACAAATCACCAACCTTTTGTAACCCATGCTATGAACTCATATGGACGACTTAAGACACACACCATAAAGCTAACCCAACAAAGACACCGTGATTCACTTAGTGAACAAGCAAACCCCAAACAACATGTTTCTCACTGAGTCAAGCCAACAACATCGTTCACTGCTAAAAGAAAACACATTGTTCATTTGTCACAAAGGCAGGGCTTTGTATTCCTGGCTGTGCATCGGTTAGACTTCAGATGTTGATATCGTCTCCTATGCTGGTGACCACATCGTTATAAAAACACATACATTAAATACCAGGATGTGACGGGTTTCAATCAAGGACAGGTGGTCGGATACACACACATGTAACCACATGCTGTCAGTCTTTGGTTATGGAAGAACACATGAATGATGACTGAAGGTCGACGACGATGGTAGTAGATCTGTGGGAGACTGTCCATTGTTTGAAACATGTACAGTCTGAAAAATGTCCCATCGGACCAAAAGCCCAAAGTTTAACAGCCGTTATCTCATCGTTCATTGTTTCCAAAGAACCATTGCTGCCTTTGTATGTTGGGTTGGTTCGGCGTGAGAAGTGAGATGGGTCAGGGTAAGAGAATCATGGTAGGGTCATTTCAGTGATAAAGCAGAACACAAATTGCTGTCATTCTGCATCGTAATTAGCCGTAAGCTATGTTACAAAGTACTTGTTGCCTTAGTTGGGTAGGCATGACGAGCTATCATGCTAAGCTAATCAGAGGCATTTTAGGGTCAAGCCTTTGCCATTGGTCTGATGACTTAGAGTGTAATGTTAGACATGTATACATGTTGTAAAGACGACAAAGGCCTTCAAATCAATAGACTTTTGTTTGTGTGATGACAGGTTATCAGAGAAATGGACTGTCCCCAAATGGGACACTTTTTGGACCATTGAGGGTTCGGAATAATACCATGGTGCCACTCTATGGGCTGTTAGAGTTTTGAGCTAAATGCTAACGTCAGAAAACTATTCATTTAATTTAATTTCAATCTTTATTTCGAACAGATTAAAAAAATAACAAATGTGAAAAAACAGAATACTGTATTGTTAAAATACAGTATTTATCCACATTCATGATACAAAACAAGTCTTCATATTAATAATAATAATTAAAAAAAAACTATCATAGTGATTTTGACCATGTAGCATCCATGTAGCGTGTTAGCATGCTAACGCTTCTGAGCCCTAAACACAAAATACAGCTGGGATTTTATTGATTGCCGAAACGTCTTTTTATATATATTTCTGTCAAAGCATGAAATTAAATGTCAATGTGGCGCACCAATAAAAAACAGGAGATATCCAAAGAGATATTCTGGCACCAGAGATGGGATTCGAGTCTGCGACTCGGACTCGAGTCACACTTAAGTCGCACACACAGAGACTTCAGACTTGACTTGGACTCGTGTGTTGGGACTCGTGAACAATCATTGTGTTTTCTATGGCGTATTAAAGTGGGGTAGGTACATTTGAGAGAAACGCTAGAATTTGAAAATACACAACCGGAGATAATCTGCTAGAGGCTGCCACTTCCTTATAGAGCCCGCCTCCTCCAACACACGAACGCGCACATGACCAATGAGGGCACGAGATAAGTTTGTGCCCAGATGGAAGGCTGACAGGCAGGTAGGCCATCCAGTTATTTTAGCCGGGCTCATTACACCCAGACGTGCGCGCCTCTGTTAGTACCTCGTAGTAACACCATGGCGACCGGCGGCACACCTGCGGCTGTACCGCTTGTAATTAGGTTCAACTACAAACACTTCGAACAAAACGCCGGCGGTACCAACAAAAGGAGCGCACACTGCAAAGTCTGCAATATCAAAATCAAGGATGCTGGCGCAACAACGTCGAATTTCATCAGGCACTTGAACACTCACCCGGAGAGGTCAGTCACATTAACACATGGACGGTTAGCAAACATGTTTAGCTCAGCATCAGCTATGTAATGCTAACTTAGCTTGCTACTAGCTTTGTATTTGTGATACTGATTTCTGATTCTGAAGTGTTTTGCTTATAAGTTGTTTGCATTTAGCTAAAGTGTGATGTTTTTCCTCATATTGCATTGCAATAGCCTGTTTAAAGTGATCATATAACAAACAACTAATCAGTAATGATACTGTATGCTAATAGATATAGGAGTGATAATAACACAGTACATGCTTTGCATTTCTTAGATATAGCTGTGCAGTATTCTTAACAGACTGGATAGCAGCAGACAATAGAAGGCTGATTACAACCAGAAGGGACATGAGACTTTTATTTTATATAAAGACTTGTGAACATCTCTGTCTGGCACACTTTGAAAGAAAAAGGGTTGTTGAAGAAAATGAAACGAACCACATCACTGCTTCAGCTACTTGCTTTAAGAGGAGGAACCTTTTAAACCAAACAACTTATGGGGATTTCATTCATCGTCCAATGGCTGGTTAAATATTCCTGTCAAAAGAATACATTTTAATTTCATTTTGATGCAGGAGGAAAGAGTCCGGGGAACCAATAGGTGGGTTGAGTAATAGGATGCAAATTGCAAAAAAAGTTCTCTTGTCAGCGGTAAAATAGGTACATTGTAAAATATGCAATGCAGACACAAAACAACTGAAAGAACATTTGTTTTTAGAGGGTGTTGGAGGCGAAGCCCAGCCTGGCAGTGAGGGTTTGCGTGAATTGTATTATTCTGGATCACTTGTGGTTTTCACGCCTTGCTTTATAACAATGGTTCTAACTAGAGTGCTTTATGTGGAAACAAATCCTACTTTGATGATTTGTTGCATAACCATTGAGAGGATTGGATGCAAGTGAAGATCTTGGAACTAAAGGAGACCGACTTTAATCCACAACCAGGAAACAGAGGCAAAGACAGCTTGGATGGAGCCATGCATTAATAAAACATACTGCATCCAAAGTGTCTCCGACGTGTATCTTGGCAGCTTAAGAAGGAAAGGGAAAGCAGATACAGTATATCAGGTGTGGAAACAATCCACATATCAGACGTACATGATAAAAAGAGCTTCCTGTCTTCAACAAACGGCCCGCGATCACATGTTCACATGTATCTGACGAGTGGAGGTGCAACAGATCAGAAGCAGGTAAACATGTCATCCCCAGAGGTGGGAAGTAGTGGAGAACAAATACTTTGGTACTGTACTTAAGTACATGTTTCTGGTATCAGTACTTTACTCCGGGACTTTTTATTTTCTACTTCTTACATGTTGAACACAAATACCTGTACTTTCTACTTCTTACATGTTGAACACAAATACCTGTACTTTCTACTTCTTATATGTTGAACACAAATACCTGTACTTTCTACTTCTTACATGTTGAACACAAATACCTGTACTTTCTACTTCTTATATGTTGAACACAAATACCTGTACTTTCTACTTCTCACATGTTGAACACAAATACCTGTACTTTCTACTTCTCACATGTTGAACTCAAATACCTGTACTTTCTACTTCTTACATGTTGAACACAAATACCTGTACTTTCTACTTCTTACATGTTGAACACAAATACCTGTACTTTCTACTTCTCACATGTTGAACACAAATACCTGTACTTTCTACTTCCCACATGTCGAACACAAATACCTGTACTTTCTACTTCTTACATGTTGAACACAAATACCTGTACTTTCTACTTCTTACATGTTGAACTCAAATACCTGTACTTTCTACTTCTCTCATGTTGAATCCAAATACCTGTACTTTCTACTTCTTACATGTTGAACACAAATACCTGTACTTTCTACTTCTTACATGTTGAACTCAAATACCTGTACTTTATACTTCTCACATGTTGAACACAAATACCTGTACTTTCTACTTCTCACATGTTGAACACAAATACCTGTACTTTCTACTTCTCACATGTTGAACACAAATACCTGTACTTTCTACTTCTTACATGTTGAACTCAAATACCTGTACTTTCTACTTCTTACATGTTGAACTCAAATACCTGTACTTTCTACTTCTTACATGTTGAACACAAATACCTGTACTTTCTACTTCTTACATGTTGAACACAAATACCTGTACTTTCTACTTCTTACATGTTGAACACAAATACCTGTACTTTCTACTTCTTACATGTTGAACCAAATACCTGTACTTTCTACTTCTTACATGTTGAACACAAATACCTGTACTTTCTACTTCTTACATGTTGAACTCAAATACCTGTACTTTCTACTTCTCACATGTTGAACACAAATACCTGTACTTTCTACTTCTCACATGTTGAACTCAAATACCTGTACTTTCTACTTCTTACATGTTGAACACAAATACCTGTACTTTCTACTTCTTACATGTTGAACACAAATACCTGTACTTTCTACTTCTTACATGTTGAACACAAATACCTGTACTTTCTACTTCTCACATGTTGAACACAAATACCTGTACTTTCTACTTCTTACATGTTGAACACAAATACCTGTACTTTCTACTTCTTACATGTTGAACTCAAATACCTGTACTTTCTACTTCTCTCATGTTGAACCAAATACCTGTACTTTCTACTTCTTACATGTTGAACACAAATACCTGTACTTTCTACTTCTTACATGTTGAACTCAAATACCTGTACTTTCTACTTCTCACATGTTGAACACAAATACCTGTACTTTCTACTTCTCACATGTTGAACACAAATACCTGTACTTTCTACTTCTCACATGTTGAACACAAATACCTGTACTTTCTACTTCTTACATGTTGAACACAAATACCTGTACTTTCTACTTCTTACATGTTGAACACAAATACCTGTACTTTCTACTTCTCTCATGTTGAACACAAATACCTGTACTTTCTACTTCTTACATGTTGAACACAAATACCTGTACTTTCTACTTCTTACATGTTGAACACAAATACCTGTACTTTCTACTTCTCACATGTTGAACACAAATACCTGTACTTTCTACTTCTTACATGTTGAACTCAAATACCTGTACTTTCTACTTCTTACATGTTGAACACAAATACCTGTACTTTCTACTTCTCACATGTTGAACACAAATACCTGTACTTTCTACTTCTCACATGTTGAACTCAAATACCTGTACTTTCTACTTCTTACATGTTGAACACAAATACCTGTACTTTCTACTTCTTACATGTTGAACACAAATACCTGTACTTTCTACTTCTCACATGTTGAACACAAATACCTGTACTTTCTACTTCTCACATGTTGAACACAAATACCTGTACTTTCTACTTCTTACATGTTGAACACAAATACCTGTACTTTCTACTTCTTACATGTTGAACTCAAATACCTGTACTTTCTACTTCTCTCATGTTGAACCAAATACCTGTACTTTCTACTTCTTACATGTTGAACACAAATACCTGTACTTTCTACTTCTTACATGTTGAACTCAAATACCTGTACTTTATACTTCTCACATGTTGAACACAAATACCTGTACTTTCTACTTCTCACATGTTGAACACAAATACCTGTACTTTCTACTTCTCACATGTTGAACACAAATACCTGTACTTTCTACTTCTCTCATGTTGAACACAAATACCTGTACTTTCTACTTCTTACATGTTGAACTCAAATACCTGTACTTTCT
The DNA here is from genome assembly GCA_036324585.1 of Champsocephalus esox. Classification (NCBI taxonomy): domain Eukaryota; kingdom Metazoa; phylum Chordata; class Actinopteri; order Perciformes; family Channichthyidae; genus Champsocephalus; species Champsocephalus esox. The sequence goes on from CM070479.1 coordinate 1,679,908, forward strand.
ACTTCTTACATGTTGAACACAAATACCTGTACTTTCTACTTCTCACATGTTGAACCCAAATACCTGTACTTTCTACTTCTTACATGTTGAACACAAATACCTGTACTTTCTACTTCTTACATGTTGAACACAAATACCTGTACTTTCTACTTCTTACATGTTGAACACAAATACCTGTACTTTCTACTTCTTACATGTTGAACACAAATACCTGTACTTTCTACTTCTCACATGTTGAACACAAATACCTGTACTTTCTACTTCTCACATGTTGAACTCAAATACCTGTACTTTCTACTTCTTACATGTTGAACACAAATACCTGTACTTTCTACTTCTTACATGTTGAACACAAATACCTGTACTTTCTACTTCTCACATGTTGAACACAAATACCTGTACTTTCTACTTCTCACATGTTGAACACAAATACCTGTACTTTCTACTTCTTACATGTTGAACACAAATACCTGTACTTTCTACTTCTTACATGTTGAACTCAAATACCTGTACTTTCTACTTCTCTCATGTTGAACCAAATACCTGTACTTTCTACTTCTTACATGTTGAACACAAATACCTGTACTTTCTACTTCTTACATGTTGAACTCAAATACCTGTACTTTCTACTTCTCACATGTTGAACACAAATACCTGTACTTTCTACTTCTCACATGTTGAACACAAATACCTGTACTTTCTACTTCTCACATGTTGAACACAAATACCTGTACTTTCTACTTCTCTCATGTTGAACACAAATACCTGAACTTTCTACTTCTTACATGTTGAACACAAATACCTGTACTTTCTACTTCTCTCATGTTGAACACAAATACCTGTACTTTCTACTTCTTACATGTTGAACTCAAATACCTGTACTTTCTACTTCTTACATGTTGAACCCACATACCTGTACTTTCTACTTCTACATGTTGAACTCAAATACCTGTACTTTCTACTTCTCTACATGTTGAACCCAAATACCTGTACTTTCTACTTCTCTCATGTTGAACTCAAATACCTGTACTTTCTACTTCTTACATGTTGAACTCAAATACCTGTACTTTCTACTTCTTACATGTTGAACACAAATACCTGTACTTTCTACTTCTTACATGTTGAACACAAATACCTGTACTTTCTACTTCTCTCATGTTGAACACAAATACCTGTACTTTCTACTTCTTACATGTTGAACTCAAATACCTGTACTTTCTACTTCTTACATGTTGAACTCAAATACCTGTACTTTCTACTTCTTCATGTTGAACACAAATACCTGTACTTTCTACTTCTTACATGTTGAACACAAATACCTGTACTTTCTACTTCTTACATGTTGAACTCAAATACCTGTACTTTCTACTTCTCACATGTTGAACCCAAATACCTGTACTTTCTACTTCTTACATGTTGAACACAAATACCTGTACTTTCTACTTCTACATGTTGAACTCAAATACCTGTACTTTCTACTTCTCACATGTTGAACCCAAATACCTGTACTTTCTACTTCTTACATGTTGAACACAAATACCTGTACTTTCTACTTCTTACATGTTGAACACAAATACCTGTACTTTCTACTTCTCACATGTTGAACACAAATACCTGTACTTTCTACTTCTCACATGTTGAACTCAAATACCTGTACTTTCTACTTCTTACATGTTGAACACAAATACCTGTACTTTCTACTTCTTACATGTTGAACACAAATACCTGTACTTTCTACTTCTCACATGTTGAACACAAATACCTGTACTTTCTACTTCTTACATGTTGAACACAAATACCTGTACTTTCTACTTCTCACATGTTGAACACAAATACCTGTACTTTCTACTTCTCACATGTTGAACACAAATACCTGTACTTTCTACTTCTTACATGTTGAACACAAATACCTGTACTTTCTACTTCTTACATGTTGAACTCAAATACCTGTACTTTCTACTTCTCTCATGTTGAACCCAAATACCTGTACTTTCTACTTCTTACATGTTGAACACAAATACCTGTACTTTCTACTTCTTACATGTTGAACTCAAATACCTGTACTTTCTACTTCTCACATGTTGAACACAAATACCTGTACTTTCTACTTCTCACATGTTGAACACAAATACCTGTACTTTCTACTTCTCACATGTTGAACACAAATACCTGTACTTTCTACTTCTCTCATGTTGAACACAAATACCTGTACTTTCTACTTCTTACATGTTGAACACAAATACCTGTACTTTCTACTTCTTACATGTTGAACTCAAATACCTGTACTTTCTACTTCTCACATGTTGAACCCAAATACCTGTACTTTCTACTTCTTACATGTTGAACACAAATACCTGTACTTTCTACTTCTTACATGTTGAACACAAATACCTGTACTTTCTACTTCTCACATGTTGAACCCAAATACCTGTACTTTCTACTTCTTACATGTTGAACACAAATACCTGTACTTTCTACTTCTTACATGTTGAACTCAAATACCTGTACTTTCTACTTCTCACATGTTGAACCCAAATACCTGTACTTTCTACTTCTTACATGTTGAACACAAATACCTGTACTTTCTACTTCTTACATGTTGAACCCAAATACCTGTACTTTCTACTTCTTACATGTTGAACTCAAATACCTGTACTTTCTACTTCTTACATGTTGAACCCAAATACCTGTACTTTCTACTTCTTACATGTTGAACTCTAATACCTGTACTTTCTACTTCTCTCATGTTGAACCCAAATACCTGTACTTTCTACTTCTTACATGTTGAACTCAAATACCTGTACTTTCTACTTCTTACATGTTGAACTCAAATACCTGTACTTTCTACTTCTCTCATGTTGAACCAAATACCTGTACTTTCTACTTCTCTCATGTTGAACACAAATACCTGTACTTTCTACTTCTTACATGTTGAACTCAAATACCTGTACTTTCTACTTCTTACATGTTGAACCCAAATACCTGTACTTTCTACTTCTCACATGTTGAACTCAAATACCTGTACTTTCTACTTCTCACTTGTTGAACCCAAATACCTGTACTTTCTACTTCTTACATGTTGAACACAAATACCTGTACTTTCTACTTCTACATGTTGAACTCAAATACCTGTACTTTCTACTTCTCACTTGTTGAACCCAAATACCTGTACTTTCTACTTCTTACATGTTGAACACAAATACCTGTACTTTCTACTTCTCACATGTTGAACACAAATACCTGTACTTTCTACTTCTCACATGTCGAACACAAATACCTGTACTTTCTACTTCTTACATGTTGAACACAAATACCTGAGCTTTCTACTTCTTACATGTTGAACTCAAATACCTGTACTTTCTACTTCTCTCATGTTGAACCCAAATACCTGTACTTTCTACTTCTTACATGTTGAACACAAATACCTGTACTTTCTACTTCTTACATGTTGAACTCAAATACCTGTACTTTCTACTTCTCACATGTTGAACATAAATACCTGTACTTTCTACTTCTCACATGTTGAACACAAATACCTGTACTTTCTACTTCTCACATGTTGAACACAAATACCTGTACTTTCTACTTCTCTCATGTTGAACACAAATACCTGAACTTTCTACTTCTTACATGTTGAACACAAATACCTGTACTTTCTACTTCTTACATGTTGAACTCAAATACCTGTACTTTCTACTTCTCACTTGTTGAACCAAATACCTGTACTTTCTACTTCTTACATGTTGAACACAAATACCTGTACTTTCTACTTCTTATATGTTGAACACAAATACCTGTACTTTCTACTTCTCACTTGTTGAACCCAAATACCTGTACTTTCTACTTCTTACATGTTGAACACAAATACCTGTACTTTCTACTTCTTATATGTTGAACTCAAATACCTGTACTTTCTACTTCTCACTTGTTGAACCCAAATACCTGTACTTTCTACTTCTTACATGTTGAACACAAATACCTGTACTTTCTACTTCTTACATGTTGAACCCAAATACCTGTACTTTCTACTTCTTACATGTTGAACTCAAATACCTGTACTTTCTACTTCTTACATGTTGAACCCAAATACCTGTACTTTCTACTTCTTACATGTTGAACTCTAATACCTGTACTTTCTACTTCTCTCATGTTGAACCCAAATACCTGTACTTTCTACTTGTTACATGTTGAACTCAAATACCTGTACTTTCTACTTCTTACATGTTGAACTCAAATACCTGTACTTTCTACTTCTCTCATGTTGAACCGAAATACCTGTACTTTCTACTTCTCTCATGTTGAACACAAATACCTGTACTTTCTACTTCTTACATGTTGAACTCAAATACTTGTACTTTCTACTTCTTACATGTTGAACCCACATACCTGTACTTTCTACTTCTCACATGTTGAACTCAAATACCTGTACTTTCTACTTCACACTTGTTGAACCCACATACCTGTACTTTCTACTTCTTACATGTTGAACACAAATACCTGTACTTTCTACTTCTAATATGTTGAACTCAAATACCTGTACTTTCTACTTCTCACTTGTTGAACCCACATACCTGTACTTTCTACTTCTTACATGTTGAACACAAATACCTGTACTTTCTACTTCTTACATGTTGAACACAAATACCTGTACTTTCTACTTCTTATATATTGAACACAAATACCTGTACTTTCTACTTCTCACATGTTGAACAAAAATACCTGTACTTTCTACTTCTCACATGTTGAACTCAAATACCTGTACTTTCTACTTCTTACATGTTGAACACAAATACCTGTACTTTCTACTTCTTACATGTTGAACACAAATACCTGTACTTTCTACTTCTCACATGTTGAACACAAATACCTGTACTTTCTACTTCCCACATGTCGAACACAAATACCTGTACTTTCTACTTCTTACATGTTGAACACAAATACCTGAGCTTTCTACTTCTTACATGTTGAACTCAAATACCTGTACTTTCTACTTCTCTCATGTTGAACCCAAATACCTGTACTTTCTACTTCTTACATGTTGAACACAAATACCTGTACTTTCTACTTCTTACATGTTGAACTCAAATACCTGTACTTTCTACTTCTCACATGTTGAACATAAATACCTGTACTTTCTACTTCTCACATGTTGAACACAAATACCTGTACTTTCTACTTCTCACATGTTGAACACAAATACCTGTACTTTCTACTTCTCTCATGTTGAACACAAATACCTGAACTTTCTACTTCTTACATGTTGAACACAAATACCTGTACTTTCTACTTCTTACATGTTGAACTCAAATACCTGTACTTTCTACTTCTCACTTGTTGAACCCAAATACCTGTACTTTCTACTTCTGACATGTTGAACACAAATACCTGTACTTTCTACTTCTTATATGTTGAACACAAATACCTGTACTTTCTACTTCTCACTTGTTGAACCCAAATACCTGTACTTTCTACTTCTTACATGTTGAACACAAATACCTGTACTTTCTACTTCTTATATGTTGAACTCAAATACCTGTACTTTCTACTTCTCACTTGTTGAACCCAAATACCTGTACTTTCTACTTCTTACATGTTGAACACAAATACCTGTACTTTCTACTTCTTACATGTTGAACCCAAATACCTGTACTTTCTACTTCTTACATGTTGAACTCAAAAACCTGAACTTTCTACTTCTTACATGTTGAACCCAAATACCTGTACTTTCTACTTCTCTCATGTTGAACCCAAATACCTGTACTTTCTACTTGTTACATGTTGAACTCAAATACCTGTACTTTCTACTTCTTACATGTTGAACTCAAATACCTGTACTTTCTACTTCTCTCATGTTGAACCGAAATACCTGTACTTTCTACTTCTCTCATGTTGAACACAAATACCTGTACTTTCTACTTCTTACATGTTGAACTCAAATACTTGTACTTTCTACTTCTTACATGTTGAACCCACATACCTGTACTTTCTACTTCTAACATGTTGAACTCAAATACCTGTACTTTCTACTTCTCTCATGTTGAACCCAAATACCTGTACTTTCTACTTCTTACATGTTGAACACAAATACCTGTACTTTCTACTTCTTACATGTTGAACTCAAATACCTGTACTTTCTACTTCTCACATGTTGAACACAAATACCTGTACTTTCTACTTCTCACATGTTGAACTCAAATACCTGTACTTTCTACTTCTTACATGTTGAACTCAAATACCTGTACTTTCTACTTCTTACATGTTGAACTCAAATACCTGTACTTTCTACTTCTCTCATGTTGAACCCAAATACCTGTACTTTCTACTTCTCTCATGTTGAACCCAAATACCTGTACTTTCTACTTCTTACATGTTGAACTCAAATACCTGTACTTTCTACTTCTTACATGTTGAACTCAAATACCTGTACTTTCTACTTCTCTCATGTTGAACACAAATACCTGTACTTTCTACTTCTCTCATGTTGAACACAAATACCTGTACTTTCTACTTCTCTCATGTTGAACACAAATACCTGTACTTTCTACTTCTTACATGTTGAACTCAAATACCTGTACTTTCTACTTCTTACATGTTGAACCCACATACCTGTACTTTCTACTTCTCACATGTTGAACCCAAATACCTGTACTTTCTACTTCTCACATGTTGAACTCAAATACCTGTACTTTCTACTTCTTACAGGTTGAACTCAAATACCTGTACTTTCTACTTCTTACATGTTGAACCCAAATAGCTGTACTTTCTACTTCTCACATGTTGAACCCAAATACCTGTACTTTCTACTTCTCACATGTTGAACACAAATACCTGTACTTTCTACTTCTTACATGTTGAACCCAAATACCTGTACTTTCTACTTCTCTCATGTTGAACCCAAATACCTGTACTTTCTACTTCTCTCACGTTGAACCCAAATACCTGTACTTTCTACTTCTCACATGTTGAACTCAAATACCTGTACTTTCTACTTCTCACATGTTGAACCCAAATACCTGTACTTTCTACTTCTCACATGTTGAACACAAATACCTGTACTTTCTACTTCTTACATGTTGAACCCAAATACCTGTACTTTCTACTTCTTACATGTTGAACCCAAATACCTGTACTTTCTACTTCTTACATGTTGAACCCAAATACCTGTACTTTCTACTTCTTACATGTTGAACCCAAATACCTGTACTTTCTACTTCTCTCATGTTGAACTCAAATACCTGTACTTTTTACTTCTTACATGTTGAACTCAAATACCTGTACTTTCTACTTCTTACATGTTAAACTCAAATACCTGTACTTTCTACCTCTTACATGTTGAACACAAATACCTGTACTTTCTACTTCTTACATGTTGAACCCAAATACCTGTACTTTCTACTTCTTACATGTTGAACCCAAATACCTGTACTTTCTACTTCTTACATGTTGAACCCAAATACCTGTACTTTCTACTTCTTACATGTTGAACCCAAATACCTGTACTTTCTACTTCTCTCATGTTGAACTCAAATACCTGTACTTTTTACTTCTTACATGTTGAACTCAATACTTTCTACTTCTTACATGTTAAACTCAAATACCTGTACTTTCTACCTCTTACATGTTGAACACAAATACCTGTACTTTCTACTTCTTACATGTTGAACTCAAATACCTGTACTTTCTACTTCTTACATGTTGAACTCAAATACCTGTACTTTCTACTTCTTACATGTTGAACTCAAATACCTGTACTTTCTACTTCTCTCATTTTCCAAACAGCTGGTTCCTTTAGTCTGAATGTGTGTTGGTGCGTGATCATTATTCTTTAGAGTCACTGCGTGCCTATTGGTTGGAACACGATCCGTGTATCCATCACTTCCTGGTCTTCTCTAAAAAGAGGGACCAATGGAAACGTTGTCATGTTGCCGTTGGTCACCATGGAAACATTCATTAGCTAACAATGACAATATTGTTCTATTGATATAAAGGGAGGTCAGGTACTCTTTAAAGCAGCTGCTAGTTATGGGTACTTTTTACTGAAGGACACTTCTAAGCCTCTTTACTTTTACTTGAGTAAAGAAGTTTAGTCTGTACTTCTACTTTCACCAGAGTATTTTTAAACACGAGTATCTGTACCTCTACTTGAGTAAAGGATGTGTGTACTTCTACTTGAGTAAAGGATGTATGTGTGTACTTTTGCCCTCTCTCGTTATCCCTTATGCTGATCCAGGTAAAGTCAGGTCACAGCTACCTTCGTGCAAAGTGAGCGAGTGAACACCTCATCCACAACGGATTTTAAAGCAACAATGTGTGTGAGAAGCCAGCAGCGTAGTGATATCAGAGACCCCCGCAAAGAGGAGAGAGTCCTGCCAAACGACCGAAGCTGCTGTGACTCAGCCGTGAGATATTTCTGGAAGCAAAGTCAAAAAGCAATTACTGTAAGCATGCTTTTCTTTTATACAACCTCTCTCACATCATCCAACAACCGCTCTGCTTCTTGTTGTACTGGAGGTGTGTGTCTGTGGAGGACATGTGTTTGTGGAGGACATGTGTGCGTGGAGGACACGTGTTCGTGGAGGACGTGTGTTCGTGAAGGACACGTGTTCGTGGAGGACGTGTGTTCGTGAAGGACACGTGTTCGTGGAGGACGTGTGTTCGTGGAGGACACGTGTGCGTGGAGGACGTGTGTTCGTGAAGGACGTGTGTTCGTGGAGGACGTGTGTTCGTGAAGGACATGTGTGCGTGGAGGACATGTGTTCGTGGAGGACATGTGTGCGTGGAGGACATGTGTTCGTGGAGGACATGTGTTCGCAGAGGATATGTGTGCGTGGCATGTGTCTCATGCCCTTAATGTCTCCGTTGTTGTGAAGCACGTTGAGCGGCCTTGAGTCGAAGGGGCTATTTAAATACCGTGCCTCTACGTTTTCTCAAAGCTAGCAGATGCAATGTTCGCTGAAGTGCGCTGTTAGCGAAACGTGCCATTACAGTAGTTATGTTATGATGCTTAACCTTAAGTCTTTATAAAGTGCTTTGAGTTCCACTAACTGCTTTCAATCAGGGCTGCATCCTGTTAGTCAGTCTACCACATCTAGGGACCACATCGTTACTCGTACGATTGTAAGTAGACTAAGAATAGCTTCTGTCGAGAACAGGCCTCTTCTAAAGCGATAGGAACGACTATGAGAGCTCATATTGATACGTATACCGAGCCATAAGCCGGCTGTAATGCAGAATAGGTTTCTCTATGAGGCATGACAGATCGGGCCTCATAGAGAGAGTGCTTGACTTACTGAGCCCTTGAGATGCTGCTGATCTCAGGTTTGCTCGGTGGCTCTCCAGGTGATGTTAATAATTCTTTAAAGCTGCAGACATTTTTCTTTTTTGTTTCTCCAACAGTAAAAAGCAGCCCACAACGATCACACTGGGAGAGCTGCATCACTGCAGAAACGACAACGATCCAGCAGGAAGAAAGGGATAGAGTGAAGCGCTAGCACACTGCGCTAACAGACTGCGCTAACACACTGCGCTAACACACTGCGCTAACACACTGCGCTAACACACTGCGGCACGATGTAACGGCTCTTTAGAACCAGATCAACAAGTAAATCAAGAGAAGGAGGATTTACAGCTTGGTGGAGCCCATCAGTGCTGTCTGTGTTTAGAGAGAGGGAGATCTCTCATCGTCAGAAACCTGCTGCACAGACAAGACAGAGACCACACACGCACGCACGCACTCACGCACACACACACACACACACACACACACACACACACACACACACACACACACATATCACTCAGGATCTGGGTACGGACCATGTATATTTGGATTGGCCCGGTTGAAATCTGCCCCCCGGCGAAGACAGAGCGAGAGCACGCGAACAAAGGATATGGAGAAATTAAGAAATTAAGCCGATTCACGCTGAGAAAACCACAACTGAGGAGGAGGAGGAGGAGGAGGAGGAGGAGGAGGAGGAGGAGGAGGAGGAGGAGGAGGAGGAGGAGGAGGAGGAGGAGGAGGAAGGCAAGGTATTTGTTTGGATAGCGAGAGCAGTGGGAGTTTACTTCTGCACAACACCACACATCCCTAAGAGACGCTGCGTTCACGTTTGAGGCATTTAGGAAAAACCAGGAAGATCCGAAAAGCAAGAAATAGAGTCGGAGTTCAAAAAGTTAGACGAAGTTAAAGAGGCCCTACAATGCATACATAGGTGTCCGGAGAAGACTCTTTAAAGTAGAGACACTACATACTGATATACACCTGAACATCAGCAGGAGAGGACTCTTTAAAGTAGAGACACTACATACTGATATACACCTGAACATTAGCAGCTGAGGACTCTTTAAAGTAGAGACACTACATACTGATATACACCTGAACATCAGCAGGAGAGGACTCTTTAAAGTAGAGACACTACATACTGATATACACCTGAACATTAGCAGCTGAGGACTCTTTAAAGTAGAGACACTACATACTGATATACACATGAACATCAGCAGGAGAGGACTCTTTAAAGTAGAGACACTACATACTGATATACACCTGAACATCAGCAGGAGAGGACTCTTTAAAGTAGAGACACTACATACTGATATACACCTGAACATCAGCAGGAGAGGACTCTTTAAAGTAGAGACACTACATACTGATATACACCTGAACATCAGCAGGAGAGGACTCTTTAAAGTAGAGACACTACATACTGATATACACCTTAGCATCAGCAGGAGAGGACTCTTTAAAGTAGAGACAATACATGCTGATATACACCTGAACATCAGCAGGAGAGGACTCTTTAAAGTAGAGACACTACATACTGATATACACCTGAACATCAGCAGGAGAGGACTCTTTAAAGTAGAGACACTACATACTGATATACACCTTAGTATCAGCAGGAGAGGACTCTTTAAAGTAGAGACACTAAATGCTGATATACACCTGAACATCAGCAGGAGAGGACCCTTTAAAGTAGAGACACTACAATAGGGCCCCTTTATTATAGACAGTTTGTTGGAACAAATAAAGCATCTTAATTCAATACTTCTTAAATATCACTTTTCTTAAACCTCTAAAGATCCTCTGCGTAAAATCTCACACTCCCGTTAAGTGCCATCATTATTTAAGAACCATAAGTACCGTCATTTTCTTCACTTTGTTTTCGTTGCAACAAAGCCCACTTTCTTTGGGAAGGTGTGAAGTTTTTCCAGATAGTTAACTTGTCATCTTTAATCAAAACTGTCAGAAGATCACAATTTCCCAGATTATTTGAATGCCAGGTGAAGAAATAGGAGAAGGGAAGCAGAGCTGTGGGTAGAGATTAGACGTTCAGACTGACCAGGCCTCGGGTCAGACGCAGTTTAAAACGTCAGATGTCCAATCAGAGCTTAGCAGCCGTGACTAGGCATGGCAGGCCCTGTCAAACGTGGGATTTCTCCACATATTTCAGTCTGAATGGGCTGCAGTTTAAAGGCTCTCCAAAACCAGCAGAGGTGGGAAGTATTGGAGTACAAATAATGTGTTACTGTACTTCAGTACATTTTTCAGGTATCAGAACTTTACTGCACTACTTATTTTTCTGACGACTCTTTACTTTTACTTCTTACATGTTGAATACAAATACCTGTACTTTCTACTTCTTACATGTTGAACTCAAATACCTGTACTTTCTACTTCTTACATGTTGAACTCAAATACCTGTACTTTCTACTTCTCTCATGTTGAACTCAAATACCTGTACTTTCTACTTCTTACATGTTGAACTCAAATACCTGTACTTTCTACTTCTCACATGTTGAACACAAATACCTGTACTTTCTACTTCTTACATGTTGAACTCAAATACCTGTACTTTCTACTTCTTAAATGTTGAACTCAAATACGTGTACTTTCTACTTCTTACATGTTGAACCCAAATATCTGTACTTTCTACTTCTTACATGTTGAACTCAAATACGTGTACTTTCTACTTCTCACATGTTGAACTCAAATACCTGTACTTTCTACTTCTTACATGTTGAACTCAAATACCTGTACTTTCTACTTCTCACATGTTGAACTCAAATACCTGTACTTTCTCCTTCTTACATGTTGAACTCAAATACCTGTACTTTCTACTTCTTACATGTTGAACTCAAATACCTGTACTTTCTACTTCTCACATGTTGAACTCAAATACCTGTACTTTCTACTTCTCACATGTTGAACTCAAATACCTGTACTTTCTACTTCTCACATGTTGAACTCAAATACCTGTACTTTCTACTTCTTACATGTTGAACACAAATACCTGTACTTTCTACTTCTTACATGTTGAACTCAAATACCTGTACTTTCTACTTCTTAAATGTTGAACTCAAATACGTGTACTTTCTACTTCTTACATGTTGAACCCAAATACCTGTACTTTCTACTTCTTACATGTTGAACTCAAATACGTGTACTTTCTACTTCTCACATGTTGAACTCAAATACCTGTACTTTCTACTTCTTACATGTTGAACTCAAATACCTGTACTTTCTACTTCTCACATGTTGAACTCAAATACCTGTACTTTCTCCTTCTTACATGTTGAACTCAAATACCTGTACTTTCTACTTCTTACATGTTGAACTCAAATACCTGTACTTTCTACTTCTCACATGTTGAACTCAAATACCTGTACTTTCTACTTCTCACATGTTGAACTCAAATACCTGTACTTTCTACTTCTCACATGTTGAACTCAAATACCTGTACTTTCTACTTCTTACATGTTGAACTCAAATACCTGTACTTTCTACTTCTCTCATGTTGAACTCAAATACCTGTACTTTTTACTTCTTACATGTTGAACTCAAATACCTGTACTTTCTACTTCTCTCATGTTGAACTCAAATACCTGTACTTTCTACTTCTTACATGTTGAACTCAAATACCTGTACTTTCTACTTCTCTCATGTTGAACTCAAATACCTGTACTTTCTACTTCTTACATGTTGAACTCAAATACCTGTACTTTCTACTTCTCACATGTTGAACTCAAATACCTGTACTTTCTACTTCTCTCATGTTGAACTCAAATACCTGTACTTTCTACTTCTCTCATTTCCCAAACAGCTGGTTCCTTTAGTCTGAATGTGTGTTGGTGCGTGATCATTATTCTTTAGAGTCACTGCGTGCCTATTGGTTGGAACACGATCCGTGTATCCATCACTTCCTGGTCTTCTCTAAAGAAGAGGGACCAATGGAAATGTTGTCATGTTGCCGTTGTTCAGCACGGAAACATTCATTAGCTAACAATGACATGATTGTTCTATTAATATAAAGGGAGGTCAGGTACTCTTTAAAGCAGCTGCTAGTTATGGGTACTTTTTACTGAAGTACACTTCAAAGCCTTCTTTCTTTTACTTGAGTAAAGAAGTTTGGTCGGTACTCTACTTTTACCAGAGTATTTTTAAATACGAGTATCTGTACTTGTACTTGAGTAAAGGATGTGTACTCTGGAAACCAGCATGGTTTCATTCCCAGTGAGTCAAATACTGACTCTTGTGCAGTCACTTTCAAACTCAAGGCCCGCGGGACAAATGTGGTTCTTTGTGAATCATGATCTGTTCCACATATCAATTAAGCTTCCCAGTAAATGTTCGCCCGTTAAGAACTGGCATCAAAACGAAGATCTCTTGTGTCAGGAAATCGTCCAATTGATGGTTTAATGTGAGTTTTGCAAAGTTTATTTGCAATTTGATTGTTTTATATGCAGATAAATGCATGACACAAGGCTTGACTGCATGTAGTCGTGAGCGCTGCTCTGTTAGCATATCTAGCTAACTAAACCTGAACCAGAACTGTTATTTATAAATCCCGATCTGACCCCATCTCGTCCAAACTGTCTTGGACACATATGGACATCTCTTTTCTTTGATCTATAGCAACAAGGATGCCTTTGAACCAGCAGCAAGTGAAACAACAGGGTGTATAGCATCAACACCGATTCTAATGCCATGACTTTTAACAACACCACAAACATTTTAGCTGATTTCACTTCCAGATCAGAAACTCCCACACTTACTGCTCTACTTCAAAGACACAACTCAAGTGGATCTATTTCACATGGTCGGATCACACAACTTGAATCTTTAACAAGATTCCTTAGGATTTATCCTTTAACGCCCACATAAAATCAATTTCAAGGACCGCCTACTTCCATCTACACAACATTGCAAAAATCAGACATATCTTGCCTCAAAGCGATGCAGAGAAACTAGTCCATGCATTTGTTACTTCTAGGCTGGATTATTGTAACTCTTTATTATCAGGGAGTACCAAGAAGTCAGTCAAGTCGCTTCAGCTGATTCAAAATGCTGCAGCTCGTGTACTAACCAGAGTTAGGAAAAGGGACCACATTACTCCTGTTCTGGCTGCCTTACACTGGCTCCCTATAGAACACAGGATAGAATTTAAAATTCTTCTTCTCGCCTACAAAGCCCTTAATGGGCAGGCGCCATCTTACCTTAAAGAGCTCATTATACCCTACTGTCCTACTAGGGCATTGCGTTCCAAGAATGCAGGGTTGTTGGTTGTTCCTAGAGTCTCTAAAAGTACAATGGGAGCCAGAGCCTTTTCTTATCAAGCTCCACATTTGTGGAATCAGCTTCCAGTTTGTGTTCGGGCGGCAGACACCCTATCCGTTTTTAAGAGTGCGCTTAAGACCTTCCTTTTTGATAAAGCTTATAGTTAGGGCTGATTAGATTCAGCCCATAGTTTTGCTGATATAGGCTTAGTTTGTCGGGGGACATCTTCCTTCTTCCTTCTCTCTGTCTATACCTGTGTACTCTCATGTTCCGATTAACCCAGCTTCCCCAAATGTCTTTCTTTTTGGTGTCTATATACGCCGGGATCCAGAGTCATGGATGATCCTGCGGTCCTGTGTCCTGGATCGCGAGCCCTGGATCTTGAGTCGTGGCTGTGGTCCTGGATCATCGGTCCTGGATGGATATCCTCGTGGATTCATCTTCCTATTATACACACATGCATTTCCAAACATCTGGACTACCTATGTTGCAAATGTATTATCTTTTCAATTTACACACAGCATCTATTGCACGTCTGTCCGTCCTGGGAGAGGGATCCCTCCTCTGCTGCTCTCCCTGAGGTTTCTCCATGTTCCCTTAAACTGGGTTTTCTTCGGAAGTTTTTCCTTGTACGATGTGAGGGTCTAAGGACAGAAGGTCTAAGGACAGAGGGTCTAAGGACAGAGGGTGTGAGGACAGAGGGTCTGAGGACAGAGGGTCTAAGGACAGAGGGTCTAAGGACAGAGGGTCTAAGGACAGAGGGTCTAAGGACAGAGGGTGTCGTAATGTCATACTGATATTCTGTACACACTGTGAAGACCACTGAAACAAATGTAACATTTGTGATATTGGGCTATAAATAAACATTGATTGATTGATTGATTGATTGATTGATTGATACTTAGAGCAATAAACGTCTATAACACATTTCAAACCTGGATATAAAACACTATGAGATGATGCTATTGGCAACACTGCACTGTGCACACACTGGATTCTTTTACAGCGTACAAACAGAATGGGCTGTGATCAGATCGTTGCTGAAGGCGGCGATACAGATGTTAGCCTTTTGCAGACCGTTTACATGCACTAAAACCTAAAGAACACACTTCAAGAAAAGGAGTACCTCTAAAAGCAGATTAGGTCCTCTTTAAGTCTGTCTACCAAAAGGGAAATACCTGAATGGATAGCACATTGCTCTCATTGAAACTGAATAGAAAGAAATACTAACAAATAGACGTAATTGTTCAGTTTGATCGGCCATGGAGTAATTTGTGAAATCAAAATTGATCCAGGTGGAAGAGGAAACATCCAACCCCAAGTAATACCCTCTGTCCAGCCAGAGATTGAACCAGACGCCTTCAGTCTAACAAATCAGAAAGCCTGGCCAGACCCGGTGCCTCATTTATTAAAAGATCTTCTTACACCAACAACCGAACCCAAGCCAAAGCTTAGTTTCTAAAAGCGTGTGATTTACATTGCTTTTCTCCTGTTGTACATGAAGTATCATGAGCTAAAAGTCTGACAACATGCCATATCGTCTGCATCCAATTGATGTATTGCCTTTAACCTCTTAAGCCCTGAGCCTGTTTTTCAGGTTTCAGGCTCGAAAATGCCACTAACACAACAAAGACTATATGTTCACTTCTAAAAGGGGTACATTAATAATCCTTTCTCTCAAAGCAAGGTTACATCTGTGAGTTGGATGTAGAAGTGTCAGAATCAATATAGATGTTTTTATTTTTAAGTAAATTCAGATGGAACACAGTAAAAACATGTAAATTCTAATGTCCGCCTTAACAAAACCCATTACTGATAGTGAAAACCACCCTTGAATGATGGGCTAGTAGCCTAAAAGCTTTAGGAATCGAAACTATAACATATAATAAGTACCCTGTATCAAGATTGATGCAAAACAAGTGAAATTTGAGCTTTTTAGAGAGGTTTAGCAAAAAAAAGTCCAAGCGGACTCACCTCTGGGTAATTTGGGAACCATCAGTTCCATTTGAACTTTTTCACTGTAAAAAAGATGTTATTACTTTGAATTATCACTATAGGTATCCAACTATAGGTCCATCCAAATACAACTGTTGTGAACAAAATTAAAACAAACAAAAAAAACATAGGCCTACTCTGTTATCCTCTTACAGTGAGCCTCTGAATTAGCCCAGAGCGAAACATGCTAACCTATTACTGCACCGAAAGTCACTCCTAGCTCCCTTATTTCTTATCCTAGCTGCACATCCAACACATTGTTTATGATCGTAAAGACACAGAATCTAACGGTGCCCACCTCAACACTGAAAGATACAAACTCGCGACGTTATCAACAAAAACGTACATAAAAACAAGTGGCGCTATCGCTAATGCGCTAGGCTAACATGGCTCACCTTCCTCTTTGTCTGGTCTAAAATGGTTTTCAATGGCATTAAAATGACAAAAACGATGATGTAGTTAATCCATAGGTTAATATCCAATGGGGCTGTGTCCCCTTTGAAATGTTCTGATAATCTATAAGCAATAAAACTGCAATTCCGTTATCTGCTGTCCGCTCTGTGCTCCGTGCGCTCTGGGTCCTGCAATTCCTGCTTCCTTACGTAGTAAACAATAAGTAAAGTCTCCTGCATAATGTACTTAAACTGGCTGGCATTCTTTATACTTTACGCAGGACCATATCTCTGGAACCCATTGGTCAATTTGGGTGATTTACACCTTTTTCTTAACCATTGCATCCAATAGAATCGATGGGCAGTTCCCAAATCCACGTAAACATTCCCTTTGCGGACGTAATAGAGAATCAAACGAAACATATCTGAGAGTACAGGCCTGGGCGGCAAAACTTTATACCCAGTATATTGCCATAAATATGATGATGGATTTTCAGTAAACATTTCTACGTGACACAAAGACATTGGATTAACCTTGAGCGGCGTTTTTATTCCGTTGAACACAACTTTTGATCACAAATCAAAAAAGGTAAGAAGCAATTATTGTAATACTTTTGAAACCGGATGTTGTTTACTTTCTCTTTTCTGGCTGATAGCTCCAGGAATTCGAGGTCGTACAGTGATGACATTACATGTGTGGAATCTGTGGAGTCTCAGCTTTAAATCGTATATCTTGTTTGTGCAGTTAAGATAGTAATAAGGACATTTCTACCGTGAGTGATGTGTAAAAAAGCGTTAGCATGAGTTAGCATTTTTTCGCTCAATGCTAATTCAAAGGCTTGGTATTACTCTTGTGTTTTTTTTAGCTAACAATTGTTCTTATTGTCAGTTAGCGGAGTTTCTTACCTTTAAAAGGGTATGAAACATTAATAGTTTCATAAATGTTAAGAAGCCCTGAGCCATAGTCTCGTAAAAAAATGGTGGGAGGGGTCCACTGGGGGGACCTTCGGGCTTAAGAGGTTAACTATGTTTTAAGATGCTCATACGATATGATATGAAAGGGCATTTTCATACATGAGATCACAAAGGGAACCTCTTTTAAAAAGATATGTTCCATTCCTCTCAAACTGGCTGATATTCCCCTTGTATACCACGGTTATATCTAATCCCATCCTCTTATGACAGACGACTTGACTTTGTAGGTGATAATGCAGGCTAGCTCCCCGAGGAGGAGGCCTTTCCGACCTGAGGGAGTTCAAGATCAGATTGTGTTTACTGACAGAGCGAGGCTGGTGGAAAACATCAGTGCTGATGATCTGCGAGACGCAAGTATATTCTGCTCAAAACTGATATTAGTCATGTAGATTTCCAAAAGGTCAAAAGTACAACATGAGTTAGAATAACATATGGAAGGGCACGTCTGTATTTGGTTGAATGAGTGTGGTTTAGTTCGGGTTAGGTGAATTAAAAGGATAATCTTGACTTCTTAAAGAGTTGGTCGACAAATCTCGACACTTTGATGAGTACAAATTAAAGACTGAGCGATGATAGATGATGTTCTGGGTCGCAGAACTACGGAAGAGGATAAGGGCTACAATTCGGTGTAAAAAATATAACTCGATTTTTTTCAAGAAATATAAGAATTCAGACTTTTTGCTCAGATCTCCAAAAAAATAAGCAAATGTCGCCCAAATGAATTGTAATTTATACAAACTAACACCATTCCTATTAAATGCGGTTTATTCAAACGGTTATTTCCCCTCGGTCCTAAAGGTCTGTTTGTAATTGAATACGGTCTGTTATCATCACTAAATAAGGTTCTGTGAAGGTCTGGGCCATTTCATTGATGCACAAACTGACCTGTGGATTTATCTGTTTCTCATCCCTGCCTGAATGTCTCTGGATCGCAGAAGCCACTTTAGAAGATGTGGGTATGAATTGGATTTAAAATAATGTGCATTAAACATAGGTCAACCTAGGGCTGTGCGATTATGGAAAAAATCATTATCACGATTATTTTGGTCAATAATTGATATCACGATTATTAAAAACGATTATCCATTTACTTTGAAAACATCCATTTATTGATTAACCTGAACTGTAAGTATAATTCAACTGAAAAAAAAATAATAACTACATTTTCTTATTTTTAATACAAATAATATTCGTTTTATTTCGATTACGTTGTTTTCGTAATCGTTGCACGCCAAAATCGTAATCGCGATAAAAATACGATTAATTGCACAGCCCTAGGCCAACCCCATCAATGGACACAAAAAGGAACCTTCGGCAACACACAAGTTCCTCGTAAAACCTTAAGCCTTGCAACACTGCCTCTCAGAGAGGATTTTAGAAATAGAGTATGTTTCTCTTCCAAGAGGATTTATAGTTTCCAAAAGGAGTGAAACAGTGCGAACGACCTGCACACAGCGGGTGGTTTAGTGCTTTCAGAAACAGCTCCAAAGCCTCATGTGCTCAATCCTCCATAAAGACTTCAACCAGTCCTGTCAGCAAGACTCTGTTCTGGGAAAGGGCGTCCTGTGAATGCCAAACCAGAGATGTAGCGTCGGACCGTAACGCTCAGTCATCAGATCCAGTTCAGAGTCTTACCTCCAACACGTGCTGCTCTGCCCTCCAGCGCCGACACACGGGTACTCCACCGTCAAGATCTTGTTATCAGGACACTCCGCTCTGGAAAGAGAAGGACGGGCGTTACTTACAGATTCCCAGTACACACTAACATCGGACATTGCAACGGCAATATCTGGGTCTGTAAAGTGAAGTGTGTCTTAAACCTGCATTCTTTCCAGTATCCAGCAGGGGGCGAACACACACACATCGTGAGATTGTATAGAAGTCTATGAGAAAATGACGTGACTGACAGTCCGGTATTTCCGTGACTACATCAATGTTTTACAGTCTGACTGATACTGGAGAATGGAGGTCGATATCTACAGAGATTGGTAAGAGATCAAAATCATAAATTGGCCGATATTCTCTTTTTTCAGAAACACGCAACACGTCAAGCTGATTAGCTGCAGCTCAGTTCGTACTTTAATACGTACAGTACAACCAATTCATTGATTTGTGTAGTTGTCAAACATTCTGTTGTTTGAGCTTCAATGTGGTGATTGATGTTCCTTTAGTTAGCACTTTCATGAATATCAGAAATGTAACAAGTGTCTTGGTTTGGTTGTTTTGATGACTTCATCTTTGAAAAATCATGACAGGCATTTTCACTATTTCAAATGTGTTCTATAAACAATGAAGAAGAACACAGAGCGATCAACAGGGAGATAGGTTGTAACATGCAGACGTTAAACACACACACACACACACACACACACACACACACGCACGCACGCATAATAGAGAAATACTGTTTTTCACACACACACACACACACACACACACACACACACACACACACACACACACACACACACACACACACACACACACACACACACATAATAGAGACATACTGTTTTTCACACACCCACACACACACACACACACACACACACACACACACGCACGCATAATAGAGAAATACTGTTTTTCACACACACACACACACACACACACACACACACACACACACACACACACACACACACACACAGACACATAATAGAGACATACTGTTTTTCACACACCCCCACACACACACACACACACACACGCACACACACACACACACGCACGCATAATAGAGAAATACTGTTTTTCACACACACACACACACACACACACACACACAGAGACACATAATAGAGACATACTGTTTTTCACACACCCGCACACACACACACACACACACACACACACACGCACGCACGCACGCACGCACACACCCACACACACACCCCACACACACACACACACACACACACACACACACACACACACACACACACGTTTCCTCTCAGGTCAAACTGACTCGCTCTGCACTCGAACACATGCCATTCACATTTTGGAAAATAAACATTTAGAATTTCAGGATGTGAAATAAGTAAACAACTTGTTATTGTTTCTATTAGAGCAGGGGCAACATTACAGATGCATACATGTGAAGAGTCTGAATGAGGGGTTTTGTAATTTAGGAAAGATACACGAATGCATTAAAAAAAGGTTATATTATTTTGGGGTTTCTTCTTCTACTCTTTCTATTCGGTCCCACACCCTCCTCTTTACCTCCTGACCACATAAACAGCATCTGTCATGTTTAGCCTGAGCATAAAGTTCCATTTGGCTCCAACCATTTGGAGTTTCCGCTTTTGCCTTTTGCATTTCCCTGAAGATCCCGTTGGATTATCCGCAGAGGTTCATCCAGAGGTCTCACCGTGAAACCAATGAAACACAGACTCCACTCCGTCATGGCTTCTGGCACGGTGTCTGTGACCGTGCTTCAATTCAAGTGAAATAAACAGGTAATGTGAGTGCAGTGGATGTTCCCAAGCTTTAATGTCGTTTCCATCTTTTAAAAACACAAAACCTACAAATTAGTGTTGTTTCAGAAACGCTTTGTGATGACACCAAACCACGACATGTCTGATTAGGTTATTATGGATTAAATATAGTTGCGCACTAAAGATCAAAACATTTATATATATTTTTATTTGCATGTTGGCAATACTATGTTTAAAATGTGGTCATGCCAATAAAGCACCTTTGTATTGTATTATATTCAGAGGTGGGAAGTAGTGGAGTACAAATACGTTGTTACTGTACTTAAGTACATCTTTCTGACAACCTTTTACTTTCTACTTCTCACATGTTGAAATCAAATACCTGTACTTTCTACTTCTCACATTTTGAACTCAAATACCTGTACTTTCTACTTCTTACATGTTGAACTCAAATACCTGTACTTTCTACTTCTTACATGTTGAACTCAAATACCTGTACTTTCTACTTCTTACATGTTGAACTCAAATACCTGTACTTTCTACTTCTTACATTTTGAACTCAAATACCTGTACTTTCTACTTCTCACATTTTGAACTCAAATACCTGTACTTTCTACTTCTTACATGTTGAACTCAAATACCTGTACTTTCTACTTCTTACATGTTGAACTCAAATACCTGTACTTTCTACTTCTTACATTTTGAACTCAAATACCTGTACTTTCTACTTCTTACATGTTGAACTCAAATACCTGTACTTTCTACTTCTTACATGTTGAACTCAAATACCTGTACTTTCTACTTCTCTCATGTTGAACTCAAATACCTGTACTTTCTACTTCTCACAAGTTGAACTCAAATACCTGTACTTTCTACTTCTTACATGTTGAACTCAAATCCCTGTACTTTCTACTTCTCTCATGTTGAACTCAAATACCTGTACTTTCTACTTCTCACATGTTGAACTCAAATACCTGTACTTTCTACTTCTCTCATGTTGAACCCAAATACCTGTACTTTCTACTTCTCACATGTTGAAATCAAATACCTGTACTTTCTACTTCTTACATTTTGAACACAAATACCTGTACTTTCTACTTCTTACATGTTGAACTCAAATACCTGTACTTTCTACTTCTCTCATGTTGAACTCAAATACCTGTACTTTCTACTTCTTACATGTTGAACTCAAATACCTGTACTTTCTACTTCTCACATGTTGAACACAAATACCTGTACTTTCTACTTCTTACATGTTGAACTCAAATACCTGTACTTTCTACTTCTCTCATGTTGAACTCAAATACCTGTACTTTCTACTTCTTACATGTTGAACTCAAATACCTGTACTTTCTACTTCTTACATGTTGAACTCAAATACCTGTACTTTCTACTTCTCTCATGTTGAACTCAAATACCTGTACTTTCTACTTCTTACATGTTGAACTCAAATACCTGTACTTTCTACTTCTCTCATTTTCCAAACAGCTGGTTCCTTTAGTCTGAATGTGTGTTTGGTGCGTGATTATTATTCTTTAGAGCCATTGCGTGCCTATTGATTTGAACATGATCCGTGTATCCATCACTTCCTGGTCTTCTCTAAAGAAGAGGGACCAATGGAAATGTTGTCATGTTGCCGTTGTTCAGCATGGAAACATTCATTAGCTAACAATGACATGATTGTTCTATTAATATAAAGGGAGGTCAGGTACTCTTTAAAACAGCTGCTAGTTATGGGTACTTTTTACTGAAGTACACTTCTAAGCCTCTTTACTTTCACTTGAGCAAAGAAGTTTAGTCAGTACTTCTATCTTTACCAGAGTATTTTTAAACACGAGTATGTGTGCTTCTACTTGAGTAAAGAATGTGTTACTTTTGCCACCTCTGATTATATTGGCATGTTTAGGTTCTCGTAATCAGCTCCGCGACTCACCTCGAGGTGTCCTCCGCCAGCGTCGCCCTGATGGAGCTGGCCCCAGATTCCCACAGGAAAACCACACAGATAGCGCCAAAGTGTAAGAGAGTCGCCCCATAAAGCTGACCCATGTCCCCTCCGCGCTCCGGGACAGATGGTCCGTTAGAGGGAAATCCGCTTCACATCAGCAACACGCCGGTTCTTCTCATCTGTCAGAGAGCAAAGTGAGCATCGGGACATCCGGAATCCGAAATGCTCGGCAGGTTTCCCGCAGAGGTAACGCACATGGAAGCTGTGGATGAACTGCGTCCGGAGATCAACTTAACTCACTGAGGCTTTGGAGATCCGTCCCAACTTTACGCACTGAGGTTTCTCCAGTGGCGGTTCTAGATCAATCGTACCGGGGGGGGCCAGGCTGGGACCAATTATTTCATGAGAGGGGCCATCCCAGTCTCACAAAAAAAGTGTAATAGCTACGTTGGTCGACAGGGCAACACTACAAATAACCCTCTCAAGATGTGACATGGATACAATATTTTGTAAAAAAATATATGGAGCTCAAATAATCTTCTTAATATCTGTCAAACTATGGGTCCTACACATCCACTGGATGTAGTTTCTAAAAGTACATTAAACAAATGTAATCAAAAAGCATTTTAATGGCCAAACTATGCTACAATTTAGGATTTTTAGGATGTGCAAAACAGACAAACTGATAAGGCTGAATTTTACTCAGGTGTAACTAAAGTCTGATTTAAGGGTTGTTTATATTTCACATCATGAATCAGAATCTGCAAAGTAACAAAAATAAATGTAGCAGAGTAAAAACACCAGGTTAACCTCTGAATTGTAGTGGAGTAGAACAAAGTAGTAAATGCTGCTGTAACAAAAACATTTCCCAACTTGGGATCAATAAAGTATCTTATTTTAAGATGATCGATGGCTACTGCCATATTTGCTAAATGTGCATCTGAACCTTGACAAGTGCATGTTTCAGGCTTATCAATTAACAACAGGAGGGGTCACAGACATAAGACCAGCTGTCATGTGGTATTAATGCTGCCCATTATGGACACAAGCAATTTTCACCCATGTATTCATTATATGTTTTAAATGTGAGTGTTTCGTATCCCCTAAACCTCCAGGGATGTATACAGTTTAATACTGGCAACTTCTAATTGTGGAAAATACGAAAACGTCTTTTAAAACTACAATTCCCAGTAGAGACGTGCCATAGAACTTGTTGCGAAACACACCATAGCCAGCATGTGTAATTCTGGGGGGGAGGGGGGCGGGCTGGACCCGTCCAAGTCCAGTTTTGGATAGTCTGGCGTGGTTCCATTCCATTTCAAAGAGCTGTGTGACACTCGGCGTAACCTTGTCGCACTGCCACGCCAACATCCAATCACAGAGCTTGAGGGCTAATCACAGGGTTTGTAAAGCAAGGCGGATGTTGTAGTCCCAAACGATAGCTGGGGATTCTGGGTAGTGTAGTGTCTTCGGGAACTCTGTAGTGTCTAAACTCCGTTTGCAATCGACAGGCGCATGTTGTTTCTTACACGACCACTAGAGGTGCTACAATTTAAAACGTGACTCTGCGTCGTATCTGGCTGCTGAACAATCGACCTATATGGTCGTTTTTTGTAGGAGGACATGCTGGATTAATGTTTGTTATTTTGAGAAATGAAAAAGTTAATGTGGAGGAGCCAGCTGCCCGCTATTAAAAAGTGGCGACAGATAACCCACAAGTACCTTATTATTATTTTCATATTTTCAAATGTACAAAAACTTGCCAACATTTCACAATATTACAGAGAGGGAGGACACGAGGCAGATAGATAGATCTTTTATTTGTCATTGTACAGGTACAACGAAATTACAACAGACTCAACAACACGCAACAACAAGACAATACAAACACAACAAGACACGATAAAAACAATAAAACCAATAAATGGGACTTTTTAAAAAAAGGGAATATGTACATAAATAAATAATAAATTAATTAAATTGCACGATTCCCCTCGTATTAACTTAAATATTATCAGCGTTTAGTGCACATATGGCCCAGGAGAAAAAACTGAACTTGAGTCTGTTTGTCCGGGAAGACATGGTACGGAAGCGCCTGCCTGAGCGCAGCCGTACGAAGTGGTCGTTACCCGGGTGGTGAGGGTCCTTGAGGGTTTGTAATGCCTTCTTAAGGCAACGAGAGCTGTACAGTACCTCCAGGGAGGGGAGGGGGCAACCGATGATCTTCTGGGCCGAGTTGATGACCCTTTGGAGCGCACCCCTCTCTGCGGCTGTGCAGCTGAGGAACCACACGCATGCAGTAGGTGAGGATGCTTTCCACGGCGCAGCGGTAGAAGGACACAAGCAGGTCCTGTCTGAGGTAATTCCTGAGTATTCTCAGGAAGTAGAGTCTCTGCTGTGCCTTCTTGACGGTTGCCGTGGTGTTGGTCCTCCAGGACAGGTCCTCCGCCAGGTGAACGCCCAGGAGTTTGATCACTGAGACTCTCTCCACACAGCCTCCATCAATGTACAGCGGCTGCATGACGGTCTTCTTCCTCCTGAAGTCAATGATCATTTCCTGGGTTTTCAGCTTGTTCAGCTGCAGGTTGTTTTCTTTGCACACCGCTAGCAGCTGTAACCATGTACGCGGTCTCGTCACCCCCTGAGATGCAGCCCACCATGGTGGTATCATCAGCAAACTTTATGATGGAGTTGCTGGTGTGGGCGGGGACGAGATCATAGGTGTAGAGGGCGTATAGTAGGGGGCTCAGCACGCAGCCCTGTGGTGACCCGGTGCTGAGACTGAGGGACGTGGAGGTGTGGGGGCCTATCCTCACTCTCTGGGGGCGATCAGACAGGAAGTCCTTAATCCATAGACACAATGAATGGGATACTCCCAGGACTGATAGCTTGGTCACCAGTCTGTCGGGGAGGATGGTATTACATGCAAAGCTGAAGTCCACGAAGAGCATCCGTGCGTAGCTCCCCCTGCTCTCCAGGTGAAACAGGGTAGAGTGGAGAGCTGTGGCAATGGCGTCCTCCGTGGACCTGTTGGCCCTGTAGGCGAACTGGTGGGGGTCCAGACCGGGAAGGAGGGATGAGACGATGTGCGGACGGACCACCTTCTCAAAAAATGTTAGCGGGGGTGGAGGTGAGTGCCACTGGACGGTAGTCATTTAGGCAGCCGATGTTGTTCTTTTTCGGCACCGGGATGATTGTGGATGTTTTCAGGCAGGATGGGACGATGGCCTGGGACAGGGACTGGTTGAAGATCTTGGTGAAGATCCCCGCCAGCTGGTCAGCGCAGTCTCTCAGCACCCGTCCCAAGACTCCGTCCGGCCCCGCTGCTTTCCTCGGGTTCACTGCCTTCAGTGTGCGTCTCACCTCGTGCTCCGTGAGGGTGAGGCTGCTAAGGGCAGGTGGATGTAATGGTGTGGCTGCTTCCGATAGCCCTCTCTCGTAGCGGGCGTAGAAGGAGTTCAGCTCCTCCGCCAGCTGAGAGTCACCCCCGTCGGCCGAGGGGTTGCTGGGTTTGTAGTTGGTCATTTGCTGGACCCCCTGCCACACCCGCCTGGAGTCGTTGCCCCGGATGCAGTCCTCAATCTTCCCCTTGTAGTCCATCTTGGCCCGCTTGATCCCCCGCTTCAGGTCGGCTCTGGCAGTGCTGTACAGCTCCCTCTCACCAGTCCTGAAGGCAATGTCCCTCTCCCTGACCAGGCGCTGCACTTCTCCAGTCATCCACGGCTTCTTGTTGGGATGAACCCGGATGCGCTTATGCACAGTGACGGAGTCTGAACAGTGCGGGGGCGCTACTGGAGGCTTTGACATGTTACACATTGGTTTAACTGCATTTAAAAGATTAATATCGAATAGGAAAGGCAAACAAGTATATTTATCCCAAAATAATTCTTAAATAAAGTGTTTAATGCTTCACATTTTATAGTTTAGGTGCTTTCACACATCTACTAGATGCCAAGAGAGGCTCAAGCTGCAAACATAATGACGAAGTAAAGTCAATTAAACACAAAAGACAAACGGAGAGTTAAAGAAATCAGAGAATTCATAAAAATGGTCCAGAATTTAATAAAAAGCCAACTGATGCTTTTTTAGCTTTAATATGTGATTCATATTTAGATTAGTCTTCTGAGTAGAAGTACTCAGATCCTGTACTTGATTCAAAGTAGAAGTACTCAGAGCTTGTACTTTATTCAAAGTAGAAGTACTCAGAGCTTGTACTTGAGTCAAAGTAGAAGTACTCAGAGCTTGTACTTGAGTCAAAGTAGAAGTACTCAGAGCTTGTACTTGAGTCAAAGTAGAAGTACTCAGAGCTTGTACTTGAGTAAAAGTAGAAGTACTCAGAGCTTGTACTTGAGTAAAAGTAGAAGTACTCAAAGCTTGTAATTGAGTAAAAGTAGAAGTACTCAGATCTTGTACTTGAGTAAAAGTAGAAGTACTCAGATCTTGTACTTGATTCAAAGTAGAAGTACTCAGAGCTTGTACTTGAGTCAAAGTAGAAGTACTCAGAGCTTGTACTTGAGTCAAAGTAGAAGTACTCAGAGCTTGTACTTGAGTCAAAGTAGAAGTACTCAGAGCTTGTACTTGAGTAAAAGTAGAAGTACTCAGAGCTTGTACTTGAGTAAAAGTAGAAGTACTCAAAGCTTGTAATTGAGTAAAAGTAGAAGTACTCAGATCTTGTACTTGAGTAAAAGTAGAAGTACTCAGATCTTGTACTTGATTCAAAGTAGAAGTACTCAGAGCTTGTACTTGAGTCAAAGTAGAAGTACTCAGAGCTTGTACTTGAGTAAAAGTAGAAGTACTCAGATCTTGTACTTGAGTAAAAGTAGAAGTACTCAGAGCTTGTACTTGAGTCAAAGTAGAAGTACTCAGAGCTTGTACTTGAGTCAAAGTAGAAGTACTCAGAGCTTGTACTTGAGTAAAAGTAGAAGTACTCAGAGCTTGTACTTGAGTAAAAGTAGAAGTACTCAAAGCTTGTAATTGAGTAAAAGTAGAAGTACTCAGATCTTGTACTTGAGTAAAAGTAGAAGTACTCAGATCTTGTACTTCAGTAAAAGTTGAAGTACCAGAGTGTAGGAATACTCTGTCACAGTCAAAGTCCTCATTCAAAATGTCCCTCAAGTGAAAGTAGAAAGTATTCTCATCTAAATATAGTAAAGACAGTGAAAGTAGTCGTTGTGCAGATTGGTCCATTTCAGAATAATATATATGATATGTTTTATAATGATTGATCATGAAAGTGTTCTCAAAGCTGGTGGAGGTGCAGCTAGTCTGAAGTACTTTGTAGACTGCAGGGTAGCTGGTGGAGGTGCAGCTAGTCTGAAGTACTTTGTAGACTGCAGGGTAGCTGGTGGAGGAGCAGCTAGTCTGAAGTACTTTGTAGACTGCAGGGTAGCTGGTGGAGGTGCAGCTAGTCTGAAGTACTTTGTAGACTGCAGGGTAGCTGGTGGAGGAGCAGCTAGTCTGAAGTACTTTGTAGACTGCAGGGTAGCTGGTGGAGGTGCAGCTAGTCTGAAGTACTTTGTAGACTGCAGGGTAGCTGGTGGAGGTGCAGCTAGTCTGAAGTACTTTGTAGACTGCAGGGTAGCTGGTGGAGGTGCAGCTAGTCTGAAGTACTTTGTAGACTGCAGGGTAGCTGGTGGAGGTGCAGCTAGTCTGAAGTACTTTGTAGACTGCAGGGTAGCTGGTGGAGGTGCAGCTAGTCTGAAGTACTTTGTAGACTGCAGGGTAGCTGGTGGAGGTGCAGCTAGTCTGAAGTACTTTGTAGACTGCAGGGTAGCTGGTGAAGGTGCAGCTAGTCTGAAGTACTTTGTAGACTGCAGGGTAGCTGGTGAAGGTGCAGCTAGTCTGAAGTACTTTGTAGACTGCAGGGTAGCTGGTGAAGGAGCAGCTAGTCTGAAGTACTTTGTAGACTGCAGGGTAGCTGGTGGAGGTGCAGCTAGTCTGAAGTACTTTGCAGACTGCAGGGTAGCTGGTGGAGGAGCAGCTAGTCTGAAGTACTTTGTAGACTGCAGGGTAGCTGGTGGATTTACTCCAGGTGGAACTAAAGTCTGATTCAACACATTATATTTCACATCATTCATCCAGATCTGAGAAGTAACTAAACGTATTACTGTAAATACAAGTACACCATTTACCTCTGAACTGTACTGGAGTAGAAGTACCATGGAAATAGTAAAGTAAAGTACAAGTACCTAATTGAGTAAATCTGTAAATCCAGTAATGACGTTTCAAAATGCAAAGATTTGAAAATCCTAACACACTAATGTATCAAGTTGTGTTTGGAAAATAGGCTAAAGGCAAAAGAAGGAGGATTTAAAAATAGAAGACAGAAAACCCAGAGCAGAGTTTTCTTTGCAAAATTACCCGCTGATTATTTCTGTTTTTGTAATCATGCAATCAGAGCCTGATTACTGGAGCTGCCACCGGCTCTTACAGCTGGCCTGAACACTCTGAACCCGGCACATAATGTACAGAACTTGTATTTTCATATTGTAATGATGAATTGCAACATGCACACAAGCTACATGAACTCGTGCGAGCCCTGTTGACCGTGCCGTTCATGTTATTGTATTTGTATTGGTGTTGAAAAGAAGGTCCTTTGTTTCTTTTCACAGGCCTTATTTTACTTGAAATGAAAATGCACTGGACAGCTAACCACATGACGTGTCTCTATTCCTCTGGTTGACATATGCTTAATATAAAAAAATATTAATACAAATGAGAGCCAACCTGAAATGAGTAATTGAATGAAATCTGAGCCAAATTGGACGATATTGCGGAACAGGACCTTCTCAGAAACTAGGAATCCTTTGATGAACTAAAAGGACTCACACATAGAGCTGTAAGCACTCTCAGTCATGCTTAGTATGTTATTAACTTCACATGAGATTTAAAATAAGGCTGATGTATTATTCCTCACACACAAAGGTTCGTAGGATTCTTCTACGAATGTTCAGAAACACGTGTCAGTGTTCGCCCGTTAGACGCATACAGTCTTTTAAAAAATAAGCGTATTTGCAGGAAAACTTAGTTGGGTTAAAGCCACAAAAGTGTCGTTATCGACTTATTGGTTAGGGTTAGTTTTGTGACAAACAAAGTTAGGTTAAATCAACAAAACTGCGATGTTCGGTTTGGGAAAACGTTATGGTTTTGGGTCAAAATAACCTCGAATCGGGAAGTTATGTGTCAAATAAGTCAATGTCATTCAGGTTAGAATAACTACAGGAGTGGCGTCATTGACTTATTAGAGTTAGGCTAGTTTAAGTTGTGTGATACATACAGTAAGGTTATAGCCATACAAATACGTTGTTAGGTTTGGGAAAACATTGTGGTTTTGGTCTTCAACCTTCCTGAATGTTCCCACACCACGCCGCTCCTCCGCTCCCTCCACTGGCTTCCGGTAACTGCTAGAATCCACTTCAAGACACTGGTGCCTGCGTACCATGCTGCGAATGGATCTGGCCCTTCCTACATCCAGGACATGGTTAAACCGTACACCCCAGCACGTGCACTCCGCTCTGCATCAGCCAAACGGCTCGCTGCACCCTCGCTGCGAAGGGGACCCAAGTTCCCATCAGCAGGAACACGTGGGTTTGCTATCCTGGCTCCAAGAGGGTGGAATGAGCTCCCATTGACATCAGGACAGCAGAAAGCTCACACACCTTCCAGCGCAGACGGAAAACTCATCTCTCTCGACTCCACTTCGAGGATAGAACTACTAACAAAGCACTTATATACTAACAAAGGACTGGCTTACATAAAGCCAGTTGAGTAGCACTTGAAATGTTTGGCTCTATGAAACCTGATGTACTTTATGATTCTGTTTTCTTCAAGGTTGTATTTTGTTGGTCGAACGCACTTATTGTAAGTCGCTTTGGATGAAAGCGTCAGCTAAATGCAATGTAATGTGATGTAATGTGATGTAATGCAATGTAATGTAATGTATTGCAATGTAATGTGATGTAATGCAATGTAATGCAATGTAATGCAATGTAATGTGATGTAATGCAATGTAATGCAATGTAATGTAATGCAATGTAATGTAATGTAATGTAATGCAATGTAATGTAATGTAATGTGATGTAATGCAATGTAATGTAATGTAATGTAATGCAATGTAATGTAATGCAATGTAATGTAATGTGATGTAATGCAATGTAATGTAATGTAATGTAATGCAATGTAATGTAATGCAATGTAATGTAATGTGATGTAATGCAATGTAATGTGATGTAATGCAATGTAATGTAATGCAATGTAATGTAATGTGATGTAATGCAATGTAATGTAATGTAATGTAATGCAATGTAATGAAATGCAATGTAATGTAATGTAATGATAATGTAAAGTAATGTGATGTAATGTAATGTAATGTAATGTAATGATAATGTAAAGTAATGTAATGTAATGCAATGCAATGTAATGATAATGTAATGTAATGATAATGTAATGCAATGCAATGAGATGCAATGCAATGCAATGTGATGTAATGTAATTGAATGCAATGATAAGAAAAAATAACCACAAAAGTAGTGAAGTTACAAGAAACCTAAGTCAATGTTTGTGGTGTTATGGAAGTTCAGAAATTACGCTCCCATTTCTTTTTTTACGCTCCCATCCCCTTCACGAACTTCATCACTCTTTGTCCAGACAAAACCACCTCTACAACAGACTGATTGATTCTTTTAGGATAAAAGCACAAACTCTCCGGGGGATTTTCTTTAATTCCTGAATATGATATCTGATTCAAGGTGAGTTGATTTCCAGTTGCATCACTTGATTTCCAGATGATGTCCTGGAAGTCATTCGATTGTTGAGGGATGGGATCTGACCGATAGTCCCCTCAACACAGTGGTCAGACCCCGGATCGGGCGAGGTTAGGTAACTCTGAACACATGGGGGGGTTCTTGGCCACCGCTCAGTTGGAACAGCTGGTTTTGTTCACCACAAATTAATCATGTTTGCAATACACATGCGCTCGCTTACACACACACTGTATACAGGCAGGGTAACATGGTCTAGCACATCAAATTAAACTGCACGGTCCCCTTTGGCTCCGTTCCCTGCAGAATGAAATTCATGAAATATATAAAGCAACATCATAAAAGAACCGCAACATCGTTATGACGACCACACAGGCCACGGTGTCTCCCGTTCCCACGCAGGGGAGTCGACTTCTTATTTGAAGTTTGTCTATTTGATGGCTTTGGCCGCAACTCTGTGTTGCATCTAAATACGTGTCGTTCATGGATTAAACTGCCCACTTCTTGAACACATGAAAGCCTAGATATTCCTCCTTCTTTTCCAAATAGAGAAGGGGTTTTAAACTTTATTTCTAGTACCTTAAGCCTGTTTGAATACAGAATGTACAACTGAGTCCGCGTCAGCTAATTGCTACTAATCAGCTAACGTAACAACTGCATTCCCCAGGGCAATAAGGCGGCTCTCCCAGGGCAACATAACGTCTGTTTTAAATCTGTTCTGGTTAGTTTGGGCAAATTTCAACCAAGTAATCGTACATTTGCAGACAAAAACAACCAATCAGAGAGCGTTGCTTTGGAGGTTATAGGACCGTTTCCAATTGTTACCAACTGCGGTTCAACTGCATTGAGAACAATATGTGGAAGTGAACCAAAAGGCAGAGGATTATAGTTATAATAGCACTTTATTGAGGATTGACACATGACTTTCCAGAACATTCTACAAAAACCTTTTTCCTTTTGTTTTTATTGTCTGAATGCTAGGCTTAATAATAATATAAATTAGATTATACTGTCAATAATCGGCTATTTTTGTGAGTCACATTATGGTTTAAAATGCATTAATTTAAGGCTCAGCTACAGCTGGGGGCGATAGACGGAGAAACGGAAAATACTTTTGACCGTTCTTTTTGTTACTTTGGAAAATGATACACTTTGTAGTTACTATGAAGCGAGGAAATGTGTGATACTGATATACACCTGAACATCAGCAGGAGAGGACTCTTTAAAGTAGAGACACTACATACTGATATACACCTGAACATCAGCAGGAGAGGACTCTTTAAAGTAGAGACACTACATACTGATATACACCTGAACATCAGCAGGAGAGGACTCTTTAAAGTAGAGACACTACATACTGATATACACCTGAACATCAGCAGGAGAGGACTCTTTAAAGTAGAGACACTACATACTGATATACACCTGAACATCAGCAGGAGAGGACTCTTTAAAGTAGAGACACTACATACTGATATACACCTGAACATCAGCAGGAGAGGACTCTTTAAAGTAGAGACACTACATACTGATATACACCTGAACATCAGCAGGAGAGGACTCTTTAAAGTAGAGACACTACATACTGATATACACCTGAACATCAGCAGGAGAGGACTCTTTAAAGTAGAGACACTACATACTGATATACACCTGAACATCAGCAGGAGAGGACTCTTTAAAGTAGAGACACTACATACTGATATACACCTGAACATCAGCAGGAGAGGACTCTTTAAAGTAGAGACACTACATACTGATATACACCTGAACATCAGCAGGAGAGGACTCTTTAAAGTAGAGACACTACATACTGATATACACCTGAACATCAGCAGGAGAGGACTCTTTAAAGTAGAGACACTACATACTGATATACACCTGAACATCAGCAGGAGAGGACTCTTTAAAGTAGAGACACTACATACTGATATACACCTGAACATCAGCAGGAGAGGACTCTTTAAAGTAGAGACACTACATACTGATATACACCTGAACATCAGCAGGAGAGGACTCTTTAAAGTAGAGACACTACATACTGATATACACCTGAACATCAGCAGGAGAGGACTCTTTAAAGTAGAGACACTACATACTGATATACACCTGAACATCAGCAGGAGAGGACTCTTTAAAGTAGAGACACTACATACTGATATACACCTGAACATCAGCAGGAGAGGACTCTTTAAAGTAGAGACACTACATACTGATATACACCTGAACATCAGCAGGAGAGGACTCTTTAAAGTAGAGACACTACATACTGATATACACCTGAACATCAGCAGGAGAGGACTCTTTAAAGTAGAGACACTACATACTGATATACACCTGAACATCAGCAGGAGAGGACTCTTTAAAGTAGAGACACTACATACTGATATACACCTGAACATCAGCAGGAGAGGACTCTTTAAAGTAGAGACACTACATACTGATATACACCTGAACATCAGCAGGAGAGGACTCTTTAAAGTAGAGACACTACATACTGATATACACCTGAACATCAGCAGGAGAGGACTCTTTAAAGTAGAGACACTACATACTGATATACACCTGAACATCAGCAGGAGAGGACTCTTTAAAGTAGAGACACTACATACTGATATACACCTGAACATCAGCAGGAGAGGACTCTTTAAAGTAGAGACACTACATACTGATATACACCTGAACATCAGCAGGAGAGGACTCTTTAAAGTAGAGACACTACATACTGATATACACCTGAACATCAGCAGGAGAGGACTCTTTAAAGTAGAGACACTACATACTGATATACACCTGAACATCAGCAGGAGAGGACTCTTTAAAGTAGAGACACTACATACTGATATACACCTGAACATCAGCAGGAGAGGACTCTTTAAAGTAGAGACACTACATACTGATATACACCTGAACATCAGCAGGAGAGGACTCTTTAAAGTAGAGACACTACATACTGATATACACCTGAACATCAGCAGGAGAGGACTCTTTAAAGTAGAGACACTACATACTGATATACACCTGAACATCAGCAGGAGAGGACTCTTTAAAGTAGAGACACTACATACTGATATACACCTGAACATCAGCAGGAGAGGACTCTTTAAAGTAGAGACACTACATACTGATATACACCTGAACATCAGCAGGAGAGGACTCTTTAAAGTAGAGACACTACATACTGATATACACCTGAACATCAGCAGGAGAGGACTCTTTAAAGTAGAGACACTACATACTGATATACACCTGAACATCAGCAGGAGAGGACTCTTTAAAGTAGAGACACTACATACTGATATACACCTGAACATCAGCAGGAGAGGACTCTTTAAAGTAGAGACACTACATACTGATATACACCTGAACATCAGCAGGAGAGGACTCTTTAAAGTAGAGACACTACATACTGATATACACCTGAACATCAGCAGGAGAGGACTCTTTAAAGTAGAGACACTACATACTGATATACACCTGAACATCAGCAGGAGAGGACTCTTTAAAGTAGAGACACTACATACTGATATACACCTGAACATCAGCAGGAGAGGACTCTTTAAAGTAGAGACACTACATACTGATATACACCTGAACATCAGCAGGAGAGGACTCTTTAAAGTAGAGACACTACATACTGATATACACCTGAACATCAGCAGGAGAGGACTCTTTAAAGTAGAGACACTACATACTGATATACACCTGAACATCAGCAGGAGAGGACTCTTTAAAGTAGAGACACTACATACTGATATACACCTGAACATCAGCAGGAGAGGACTCTTTAAAGTAGAGACACTACATACTGATATACACCTGAACATCAGCAGGAGAGGACTCTTTAAAGTAGAGACACTACATACTGATATACACCTGAACATCAGCAGGAGAGGACTCTTTAAAGTAGAGACACTACATACTGATATACACCTGAACATCAGCAGGAGAGGACTCTTTAAAGTAGAGACACTACATACTGATATACACCTGAACATCAGCAGGAGAGGACTCTTTAAAGTAGAGACACTACATACTGATATACACCTGAACATCAGCAGGAGAGGACTCTTTAAAGTAGAGACACTACATACTGATATACACCTGAACATCAGCAGGAGAGGACTCTTTAAAGTAGAGACACTACATACTGATATACACCTGAACATCAGCAGGAGAGGACTCTTTAAAGTAGAGACACTACATACTGATATACACCTGAACATCAGCAGGAGAGGACTCTTTAAAGTAGAGACACTACATACTGATATACACCTGAACATCAGCAGGAGAGGACTCTTTAAAGTAGAGACACTACATACTGATATACACCTGAACATCAGCAGGAGAGGACTCTTTAAAGTAGAGACACTACATACTGATATACACCTGAACATCAGCAGGAGAGGACTCTTTAAAGTAGAGACACTACATACTGATATACACCTGAACATCAGCAGGAGAGGACTCTTTAAAGTAGAGACACTACATACTGATATACACCTGAACATCAGCAGGAGAGGACTCTTTAAAGTAGAGACACTACATACTGATATACACCTGAACATCAGCAGGAGAGGACTCTTTAAAGTAGAGACACTACATACTGATATACACCTGAACATCAGCAGGAGAGGACTCTTTAAAGTAGAGACACTACACACTGATATACACCTGAACATCAGCAGGAGAGGACTCTTTAAAGTAGAGACACTACATACTGATATACACCTGAACATCAGCAGGAGAGGACTCTTTAAAGTAGAGACACTACATACTGATATACACCTGAACATCAGCAGGAGAGGACTCTTTAAAGTAGAGACACTACATACTGATATACACCTGAACATCAGCAGGAGAGGACTCTTTAAAGTAGAGACACTACATACTGATATACACCTGAACATCAGCAGGAGAGGACTCTTTAAAGTAGAGACACTACACACTGATATACACCTGAACATCAGCAGGAGAGGACTCTTTAAAGTAGAGACACTACATACTGATATACACCTGAACATCAGCAGGAGAGGACTCTTTAAAGTAGAGACACTACATACTGATATACACCTGAACATCAGCAGGAGAGGACTCTTTAAAGTAGAGACACTACATACTGATATACACCTGAACATCAGCAGGAGAGGACTCTTTAAAGTAGAGACACTACATACTGATATACACCTGAACATCAGCAGGAGAGGACCCTTTAAAGTAGAGACAGTACACACTGATATACACCTGAACATCAGCAGGAGAGGACTCTTTAAAGTAGAGACAGTACACACTGATATACACCCCTTTAAGATGACTGACCCACACAAGTATGTCAGAGCGTGACCTTCCGCATGTTTCGGATCAAGTGTAGATGATCAAACATGGCACTGCCCCAAAGAAACAATGCTGCAATCGTTCGTGATGAATCCTCCCACTGCACGACCTTCACTCGCACGCAACCGAGAAAGTATTCCAGCAGTCGTCTTTAACATACTGAAGTCTTTAACCCCTCTACTTTACCCACATATAGATGTTCAAAGCATCTTTCAAACACCTCATTTCTTCCAACTGTCAGTCAAGTAAGAAAACAAGTCTCGCACTCTGCAGACGTTAGTGGTAATAGATACGACACTGCATGTGCTTTATTGTAACTGTTGGCTTCTATTAATATGAAATCAGAGAATTCTCATAACACTTGATATGTTTCTGGTATTCTGTTTTGTTTTGTACTGTAGTGCTGTTGCTTGGACACTAAGGGAGCTTTGCATGACGCATGCTCTCTTATCTTAGAAAACACCTGACTGCTGAAGCCAGATATCACCGAGGAGATCATGGGAAGCTCTTTTGTAATACGTCTTGCCCATTGCACAACTCAAATGTGTTGGTTCACGTTTAGCACAGACACAAGTTAATACATTGACACTTGGACGACCTTTGGACTGGCTTTCTAGCTCACCATCATTTCTGATCATTTGTGTTAAGATGGTAAATGGACTGTACTTATCTAGCGCTGTATCCAGTCTTTAAGACCCCTCAAAGCGCTTTACATACTACATGTCGTTCACCCATTCATACAGAGCAGTGTATATTTCTCTAGGAACTAACATGCATACACATTCCCACATCATTGGACATGCCATCGGGAGCAACTCAGGGTTAAGTATCTTGCCCAAGGATACATCGACATGTTGACTGCATGGGCTGGGATCGAACCCACAACCTTCTGGTGGACAGACGACCGCACTCCCTCGCAGCCACAGTGGCCCTGTGTTTGTGTTGTGTCTTGTCTAGATCTGTCTGTGGTTCCCTGTCGTTAGTTTCCCTGGTGTGTCTGATTACCCGATTGTGTTCACCTGGTGCCCCTGTGCTTTCTGCTCCCTCCTCACCTGTGTCTTGTTTGTGTGATTAGTCGTGTGTGTATTTAAGTTCTGGTTTTTCTGTCTGTCTTTGTCGGTTCGTCTTGTGTATTGACGTGGTCTTCGGCGAGTGTCCTCTTCTGTCTTTGTGTATACATAGCCTTGGAATAAAGGAATTCTTTTTACTCTGGCATTTGGGTCCGGCTTCCTGCACACCGTAACATTTTGTTGGTTTTATTCCAACGAACAGTCGAGCCTGGTCTCTTCAGACAACCACGGGATGCTGTCATATGTCTAAATATTAAAATAAATAGTGAAGGAATTCTTGAGTTATGTCAAAAATCACATAACCCCAATTATAATCACTTATTCCTTTTGTCAAAATGTGGAAGTTCATCATCATTGTTTTGGGTTTATAATATGGTTACAGGGCATTCAAAACAAGATGAAATAAAAGTCTTGTTTCAGGTTCAAGCCCCCTGCCTCTCCTCAGATTGTATTTCATTGTTTTACGACATTTGCTGTTGCATTATCTGATTGTTTTGGGGGGGTATCGATCTGTTCATCTAATTCTCTGCAAGAAAGCAAAACTAGCTGAATTCCCAAATGTTGAATTTCAATTTTAAGCATTAGCCTTTTTCCCTTTGGTTTGATGACACACGGAAAGAGCCCGACTGTACCTGCGGACACTTAACCCTTACACATGTCAGAAGAGGTTCTACAAAAGGTAAAGTGCAGATTGGAAGCATCAGCGCAATGAGATATCACTTACAACAGATTAAAACCTCACTTTACTGAGTTGGAAAACAGATACAAAAGAACTTTAAGCAGTAGGTACAACTTTCACTGAGGGGAAGCAGTTGCAGAAAATGTTGAAATCGTAGAAATACTAATGTCATGGTAAGCATTGAGTTTTGGGAAGGGATTCATCTTGACTTCCTGTCCCATGTTTGAGAGCACACATGAGCTTCAGAGAGATTAAGAGAGAGCAATACAGTTGATAACTTTGTGATTGACGACCAGTCATCCCATGGTTTCGACTTTAATGATCTAGAAGAGGTAAATATGAGATTGAGCATTCTTTTGTACTGTAACTAATTGTTAAAGTGTGTAAAAACGATCTTTAATGCTATTAGCGGTGAGCGATTAACATAACCAATTAGCCGTTAGCTTTCAAACTGTTAGCTTTGCTATTGAAGGTAGTTAAGGCAAGTTTCTGCAAGTCGTCATGATATAGCATATTGATTTGTGGCTTAGCTGATAGTGATGTTACGTTGGCGAACGATCCGATTCCTTTGAACGGCTCTTTGGTACGAACGAAGGGAACCCAGTCGTACTTGGTGAGAGCCGTTCTTCTTATCGTTGGTTCACTGCCTGCCATACATACTAATGTTTACCTTACAGTAATGGTAAGTATTGAGTTTTGGGAAGGGGTTAATCTTGACTTCCTGTCCCATGTTTGACCTCTTCAGTCTGTGGTTGCTGACTCAGTGGGAGGGTGTGTTATGATGAGGGCAAAGCTGTGTAAACTGATTCAGGTGGTTTAACCCCAGACTCCATCCTAATCATTCGGTCTGGATGGGGATCCTCTGCGGTAGCACCGTGACGGAGAGAAAACTCTCTGTGTGTGTTCAGCGAAGCTTTAATGGGCTGGAAGCGGTGGTTATGTCAGGAATTTCTCCCAACACGGCCCTGACCTCTGAGGACGGGAGGGATTACACGAAGAAGCTGTGCGAGAACACCGACTTTCTGTTCTCACACACACACATCTTTACTTTAAGGTGCTGGGACCGCAAACGCTCCCCTGACTCACAATACTGCTGCTAAACTCTGAACCGTCCAGATCTCTCAGGTCTTCTGGTCTGCTTCTGTCCCCAGAGTCAGAACTCAACCCGGAGAACTTCCGTTATTCTGCTCCAAACATCTGGAACAAACTCCCAGAAACCTGCAGGTCCGCTGCAACTCTGACGCTAAGACTTTTCTTTTTGTCGCTGCTTTTAATTTAACTATTCATATCTCACACTGCACTGTAACTTGTATTTACATTACTTTTAGCTGCAGAAACCAAACGCTGCAAGAAACTCAAAACACAACGGAGACCAGGGGACACTAAAGAGTGACGCACACAGCTGGGAGACCAGGGGACACTAAAGAGTGACGCACACAGCTGGGAGACCAGGGAACACTAAAGAGTGACGCACACAGCTGGAGACCAGGGGACACTAAAGAGTGACGCACACAGCTGGGAGACCAGGGGACACTAAAGAGTGACGCACACAGCTGGGAGACCAGGGGACGCTAAAGAGTGACGCACACAGCTGGGAGACCAGGGGACGCTAAAGTGACGCACACAGCTGGGAGACCAGGGGACACTAAAGTGACGCACACAGCTGCAAGACCAGGGGACACTAAAGAGTGACGCACACAGCTGGGAGACCAGGGGACACTAAAGAGTGACGCACACAGCTGGGAGACCAGGGGACGCTAAAGAGTGACGCACACAGCTGGGAGACCAGGGGACGCTAAAGTGACGCACACAGCTGGGAGACCAGGGGACACTAAAGTGACGCACACAGCTGGGAGACTAGGGGACACTAGAGAGTGACGCACACAGCTGGGAGACCAGGGGACACTAAAGAGTGACGCACACAGCTGGAAGACCAGGGGACACTAAAGAGTGACACACACAGCTGGGAGACCAGGGGACACTAAAGAGTGACGCACACAGCTGGAAGACCAGGGGACACTAAAGAGTGACGCACACAGCTGGGAGACCAGGGGACGCTAAAGAGTGACGCACACAGCTGGGAGACTAGGGGACACTAGAGAGTGACGCACACAGCTGGGAGACCAGGGGACACTAAAGTGACGCACACAGCTGGGAGACTAGGGGACACTAGAGAGTGACGCACACAGCTGGGAGACCAGGGGACACTAAAGAGTGACGCACACAGCTGGAAGACCAGGGGACGCTAAAGTGACGCACACAGCTGGGAGACCAGGGGACACTAAAGTGACGCACACAGCTGGGAGACTAGGGGACACTAGAGAGTGACGCACACAGCTGGGAGACCAGGAGACACTAAACAGTGACGCACACAGCTGGAAGACCAGGGGACACTAAAGAGTGACGCACACAGCTGGGAGACTAGGGGACACTAGAGAGTGACACACACAGCTGGGAGACCAGGGGACACTAAAGAGTGACGCACACAGCTGGAAGACCAGGGGACACTAAAGAGTGACGCACACAGCTGGGAGACCAGGGGACGCTAAAGAGTGACGCACACAGCTGGGAGACTAGGGGACACTAGAGAGTGACGCACACAGCTGGGAGACCAGGGGACACTAAAGTGACGCACACAGCTGGGAGACTAGGGGACACTAGAGAGTGACGCACACAGCTGGGAGACCAGGGGACACTAAAGAGTGACGCACACAGCTGGAAGACCAGGGGACACTAAAGTGACGCACACAGCTGGGAGACTAGGGGACACTAGAGAGTGACGCACACAGCTGGGAGACCAGGGGACACTAAAGAGTGACGCACACAGCTGGAAGACCAGGGGACACTAAAGTGACGCACACAGCTGGGAGACTAGGGGACACTAGAGAGTGACGCACACAGCTGGGAGACCAGGGGACACTAAAGAGTGACGCACACAGCTGGAAGACCAGGGGACACTAAAGAGTGACGCACACAGCTGGGAGACCAGGGGACACTAAAGAGTGACGCACACAGCTGGGAGACCAGGGGAAATAATGTGTTCTAACATGTGAACCAGTTTCAACGTGACACTAAGAAGACACAGTGCATCTCAATGGGACCTTACGGGCTGAGTAAATATGATATCAACCTCCCTCACAGTGAAAGCTTAAGCACTTGATCCTGCAGCTCGACAGGGCTTTGGAAACTCCATATCTAAGTGTAACATATTGCATGATTGCATTTCATGTTGGGCTTTATCGCAGCATGGATCGGAGCCCGGCTGGCAGCGATCTCCCACTCTGGATAAATGGGAACACATGCAGGCGAGTGTGAGTCGTTGGAGCTCTGAGACTTTTAATGTCTCGTGAAGTGGGAGCTGAATGGGGAAAAGGTGTAAATCTGCTCGGCGAGGGAAACACGAGGCGTGGATCCGGGCTGCACCGCACCTCGCCCAGCTGTGGCTGGCACAGAGCGATGGTGGAGGAACACACACAATGAGCAGGGGGGGTCCGCACTTTGCTCATCGAGGGCCACATACAGAGACATATACGAAGGGTTGGGCCGCTCACTAGAGGGATACTGCCTTAACGGTTCAGTTATGAGTCAACAAATCAAATGTAGGTAAATTATTCTTGATACTTGAACAGGCTTTGAGAGAAAGAAAAGCCTACATCCCAGCTGTCCTTAAAACAGAACTCTCAGAATGAGAGGAAATATGAAGGGTATATTTCAAGCTTGATATGCAAATAAGTTATTGGGCTTTTTTCCTATCAACTTAAATGTGTTAGAAACATTTTTCAACTTTAAAAACTGTAAAGAGACATGAAGAAGAGGGGACACGTGTTGATGAATAAGAGGGGACACGTGTTGATGGAGAAGAGACATGGAGAAGAGGGGACACATGTTGATGTAGAAGAGACATGAAGAAGAGGGGACACATGTTGATGTAGAAGAGACATGAAGAAGAGG
The DNA here is from genome assembly GCA_036324585.1 of Champsocephalus esox. Classification (NCBI taxonomy): domain Eukaryota; kingdom Metazoa; phylum Chordata; class Actinopteri; order Perciformes; family Channichthyidae; genus Champsocephalus; species Champsocephalus esox. The sequence goes on from CM070479.1 coordinate 1,723,002, forward strand.
GGACACGTGTTGATGTAGAAGAGACATGGAGAAGAGGGGACAGATGTTGATGTAGAAGAGACATGAAGAAGAGGGGACACATGTTGATGTAGAAGAGACATGAAGAAGAGGGGACACATGTTGATGTAGAAGAGACATGAAGAAGAGGGGACACATGTTGATGTAGAAGAGACATGAAGAAGAGGGGACACGTGTTGATGGAGAAGAGACATGGAGAAGAGGGGACACATGTTGATGGAGAAGAGACATGGAGAAGAGGGGACACATGTTGATGTAGAAGAGACATGAAGAAGAGGGGACACATGTTGATGTAGAAGAGACATGAAGAAGAGGGGACACGTGTTGATGTAGAAGAGACATGGAGAAGAGGGGACAGATGTTGATGTAGAAGAAACATGGAGAAGAGGGGACACATGTTGATGTAGAAGAGACATGGAGAAGAGGGGACACATGTTGATGTAGAAGAGACTACATTGGACATGAAGAAGAGGATTTTGTAGAATAGGTGACCTTTAATTTGTGGGCAATATTTCACTATACTTTTTTAATTAGCGGAATCTAAATACAGCTGCTCGGTGAAACCTTCAAATGAAACACGAGTCGTGAATCCGGACTGCACCACACACAATGGAGAAGTCAGGATTCTTCATTACTCCAGTGGCTCTCAGGGGACATGTTTTATGTCTTCACTGTCGTGGGGTTGACGTTATTCCTTTGGGAACAGAAACGAGGCGAATAATGGGGTTTTTCTCCCAGTGATAGCGCTCCGCAGGTCTGCTTACCGTCCGTCCAGATCCAGCCTCACAAACTTAATCGCCACGCTTTTAATGAAAAGGAAAATGCGCCTCCGAGAAACCCGGACCCAATCAGATCGACTGCTTGCATAACAATGGCAGGCGATTCAAATTAGAGCTGTGCCCTAAATCTTTCTGCCTGTACTGTATGTGAGGTCCTGCTACCACGCAGTGTTATGTGTTCTCCACGTGTTCTCTATGTGTGAGGCTCTGTAAGGCTAGCAAGGTGAAATATAGCATGGGGTGTAAAACCTGCAAAAAGAGAAAGAAGAGGCACTCACAGTATCAGTTATGAACAGCTGCACAATGCATGTATTACACACACAGCAACGAATACCTTCTGAGGCTAGCTAAACTGGAAATTAGCATTGCGCTAGTTCTCTCGACAAAATAAATTCAACATACGTTATTTACACAATACTTACAGATTTTGTTCAGCAGCATCAGTATCAACGATGGACAGCTGTACAATGTACTGCATTACACACACATAACAAAGAATACCTTCTATAGCGCTGCAGGCACGACGTTGTTAGCTAACCTGGAAATTAGCATTGTGCTAGTTCTGTAGGCAAACGTTTACCCACACTATACTTACACAGTTTGTTCAGCAGTATCAGTACCAATTATGGACAGCACATGTTGGTTGTATTCTATTGAGAGTTGTTCTTTTTTTGATTGCCTTGTTGCTCTTATCTACTGGATTGATTACAATTAAAATCAGTTGTTCATTAGTCTCATAAAGCCACTTGTTGGGAACCACATTTATTGAGACAAAACAGAATCTGAAATGAAAAGGAACAGATAGATATGTCCTTACTTTCCAGAGTCTGGCAGCAGTGCAGCGAAAAGCCTGAAAGCAAAGCGGCTGCAAAACGTCCAGTAGGCCTATATGGAAGATACATTAATATCTTACACTGCACTGTATTATTACATTTAAGCGTTCTATACGTCTTTTAAATGTGATTCTTCCATTTCTTAATTTGCTCTTAATGTTTGTTCATATTATATTATTTTGAAATCTATTCTTTGACACACAGGAAGCCAGTGTAAAGACTTCAGAGCAGGAGTGATGTGATCCACTTTCTTAGTGTCAGTGAGGACTCGAGCAGCGGCGTTCTGAATCAGCTGCAGCTTCCTAATAGATGTTTTAGTGAGACCTGTGAAGACACCATTGCAGTAGTCCAGTCTACTGAAGATAAAGGCATGGACACGTGTCTCCAAATCCTGCTGTGACATTAGTCTTTTAATCCTAGATATGTTCTTTAGGTGAAAGTAGGCTGATTTAGTAACTGTTTTAATGTGACTGTTGAAACTCAGGTCAGAGTCCATGACTACACCTAGATTTCTGGCTTTATCTGTTGGTTTGAACATTGCAGACTGAAGCTCAGCGCTAACTTTTAAACGTTCTGCCTTGGCTCCAAAGACCATTACCTCAGTTTTATCTTTGTTTAATTGGAGAAAGTTCTGACACATGCAGTCATTGATTTTTTCAATGCACTTACTCAGTGTTTGAATTGGAGCATAGTCTCCTGGTGAAATTGTTACGTACATTTGTGTGTCATCTGCATAGCTATGGTAACTTATTTTGTTGTTCTTCATTATCTGAGCCAGTGGTAGCATGTAGATGTTAAAGAGAAGAGGCCCCAAGATGGAGCCTTGAGGAACCCCACATGTCATATCTGTCAACTCAGATGTGTATTTACCTATAGAAACAAAGTTGTTTCTGTCCTTTAAGTAGGATTCAAACCAATTTAGAACTGTTTCTGAAAGTCCCGCCCAGTTTTCCAGTCGGTCTAGTAATATGCTGTGGTCAACAGTGTCAAACGCAGCACTGAGATCAAATAATACTAACACTGAAGTTCTGCCACTGTCTGTGTTTAAGTGGATGTCATTAAAGACCTTTACAAGAGCAGTCTCAGTGCTGTGGTTTGTACGAAAGCCTGACTGGAACACATCGAAACAGTTATTTAAATGCAAGAAATTACTCAGCTGTTGAAAAACAACTTGTTCAATGATCTTACCTAGAAATGGCAGGTTTGATATGGGCCTGTAATTGTTCATTACTGAAGCATCTAGATCATTCTTTGTAAAGAGCGGTTTAATGACTGCAGTTTTCAGGGCCTGTGGAAAAATACCTGAGTGAAGAGATTTGTTTACTATATGAAGTAGATCTGAGGCCATGCAAGGCAAAACATCTTTGAAACATCCTGTTGGAATAATATCAAGGCAGCAGGAGGAGGACTTCAGAAGTTGTATTATGTCCTCTAGGTTTTTATCATTAATCTGATGGAATTGTGTCATGATGTCTGAATTGATGTTAAGTGGACACAGAGACAACACATTTGCTGTACCTGATGCAGAGGCACTGACTGCTCGTCTGATTTTCTGAATGTTTGTCAGTGAAGAAGGCAAAATCATTGCACGCCCTGGTGGATAGAAATTCAGAGGCTCCTGACACTGGGGGGTTAGTTAGTCTGTCGACGGCAGCAAAACAAGGCACGTGCGTTGTTTTTGTTTTTAGTAATGATGTCAGAGAAGAAACGATTGTCGTGCGTTTTTCAATTCCAAATTATAAAGGCCAAGTCTCTCTTTATAGATTTCAAAGTGAACCTGGAGATTTATTTTTCTCCACCTACGTTCAGCTTTTCGACATTCTCTTTTTTCTGCTCTCACGGTCATGGCCTTTCTCCATGGAGATATTTTCTTCCCAGTCACTTCCTTTACCTTAATTGGAGCAATGGCATCTATAACATTTTTAATTTTTGAATTAAAATGATCTACTAGCTCATTTACTGAGATGTTAGCAGGGGCAAGTGTGGAAGAAAAATTCTGAGTAAACATTTCCCTAGTATTTTCAGTTAAACATCGCTTTGTGGTTACCTCTTTTTGAACACTTGTGTGAACAGAAATAGAGCTCTCAAAGAAAACACAGGAATGGTCAGACAGTGCAACATCAGTCACCACAACCTCAGAGATATTCAGACCCTTTGAGATAATTAAGTCCAGAGTGTGCCCCTTATTGTGCGTGGGCTCCGTCACATGCTGAGTCAGTCCATAGCTATCAAGAACACAAAACAGTTCTTTAGCCCCTCTGTCCTGGGGGTTGTCAACATGGATGTTAAAATCACCAACAATGACTAGACGGTCAAAGTCAATACACACTACAGACAGCAGTTCAGTAAGGTCTTCAAAAAAGCTTGCACAGTATTTGGGTGGTCTATAGATATTTAGGAACAGAGCTCGAGAGGAGCATTTCAGCTGAAGGGCCACATATTCAAAAGAATCAAAGTTTCCATACGATGTCTTCCTGCATTGAAGGGAATCATTGAACAGAATAGCAACTCCACCCCCTTTCTTATGGATTCTTTCCTGACTCATAACACTAAAGTTGGGAGGGGTTGATTCGATAAGAACAGCTGCACTGTTATTTTGTTCAATCCAAGTTTCCGTTAAAACATAAAATCGAGACTGTGCTCAGTGATAAAATCATTGATTAAAAATGTTTTTCCTGCCAAAGACCTGACATTTAATAAAGCTAGTTTAAGTTCGTTAAACACACTATCAGTCATGTTTGTTGTAACAAGCTGTGGCTGACATGGAATCACTGCTAAATTAGATAAACTCACACAAACGTTTGAGCGCTTCCTGTATCTAAGCTGATTCACCGCTCTTAATCTATTACCTATCAACACAGATATCGGCAAAGCTACTGGCAGGCAGGGCCCGGGCATGTCCTGGAAAGAGTTGAGAGTGCCATACGCCCTTGAGCCTGGACCCAGCACATATAGCCTGGACCCAGCATATATATATGCACACATTAAGATAAAACACACCAATCAATTTATACAAAATAACAGTCACTTCAATATCTTTGGGAATGTACGTTAGCTACAGTTAGCTAAAGACGAGCCTCCTGATCTGAAGCTGCGTCTCTAATCACTACAGGGTGGCTGTTCTAAATACAGATTTACAATCCACATCAAAAACCAATACGCGTTTCCTGGCTACCACAAGCGTTAGCACAACAAGCACTTCCTTGTTTATGAAGCAGCTCTAGCTCTGTTAATGGGGAATTATAAATTTGACTGAACACGTCTTCGGCCAATCAAAGCGCTTTGTCGAAACTACCTGTTGTTTTACGGTTTCCTTTGACTCGCCTTGCTAATGGTTTTGAAAATACAACACAGACCGGCAGTGTTCCCATGGTCGCTGACCTTAATAAAAAACATGTTCAATAATTTCCTTTATGAGGACGCCTGGGCCCTGAGCGCAGACTCGCAGGTCAAACCGGTCTTAAGAGATGTGAGATGCAATATAAATAAAGAAAACGGAACAAATTTGACTTCAGGCAACAAATAAATCTTGCACAATGCGGCTTTCATTCTA
>CM070479.1:1730684-1828184 GCA_036324585.1 Champsocephalus esox
TGGCCCACACGGCCCTTCATAGATAGCGGCTCTAATAGCTCACACAAATATAATGCTACGATGTTACAGGGACTGAGATAAATGCCCATTATACTAAAGTTAAAGTTAAGTTATTTCATAAATAAAAGTAAAACCATCAAAATGCTTCATGCAAATGTGACTTTTCGTCATTTTACCACGCGCACGCACCGCACCGCACGCACACACACACACACACACACACACACACACACACACACACACACACACACACACAGATTATCAAACTGAGTCCATCGTTTCAAACAACTCTAATCTGGAAGTGTTGCGGCCGCGGTCTCGTGTCCTTCAAGAGAGCACGGAGAGAACAAAGCCCCGCCCATGAAGTGTCCTGAGAGTGAACACACACACACACACACACACACACACACACACACACACACACACACACACGAGCACGGAGAGAGCAAAGCCCCGCCCGTGAAGTGTCCTCAGAGTGAAGCGCCAAAGCAGCCAGATCTCAAACATGTGTTTCGTGCAGAAAGGCCGTCAGAAAGCACAACAACGGAGACGGTCTGAAACGAGCCTCATGTGTCTCCGCTTAGCGAGACACACTGAGTCCAGCTGCTCTCCTTCGTCACCGTGTGTGTGTGTGTGTGTGTGTGTGTGTGTGTGTGTGTGTGTGTGTGTTACAAAACCTGTGGGTGAAATGACTAAGACGAAATAACAAGATGGCTTGAGTCACAGAACATATTGAAGTGCTTTTATTTGCCGAACGAAAAGTGAAAAGTGAAAAGCTAAATGATACTGAACTAAAATAGAAACGGAGCACTTTTCTTTTTGCTTCCCTGATCTGAAATCTAACATCTCAGACTTTTTCTATGAACACAAAAAACCCATTTCTCTCAATTACTGTTCACGATGTTTTCAGAATCTGTGTCAGTGAGCAGAGGTAATCCGCCCACCTCACCGGTGTGGCATATCCAGAGGCCTCACAGCAGGATGCTACGGGGGCCGCGGGGTTTTAAGGGAGCGGCAATGTCCCCCTGTGCGGCAATGTCCCCCTGTGCAGCAATGTCCCCCTGTGCGGCAATGTCCCCCTGTGCAGCAATGTCCCCCCCGGGCTGTTGCCTGTGAATTATACAGTTCATCCAACCGGCTTCATCGCGTAGCCACACCAGCGCAGGACCTCCAGCATCTTCACCGGAGAGCAGCTGATGCACCCATCGGTTAGAACCCCCCTTGGAGAGGCGTCCTCTTCTCGGGTGAACCCCCGGTTTCAGTGCACAGGTCAGATGGCGTCATGTGGCTGGGCGATCTGCCGATGCCCTCGTTGGGAACCGAGTGGCCCGAGGTGGCGCTGGGGTTACGGTACAGGCAGGCGTTCGGTATGGACAACAGGTGCACTTTATCGATGGCAGAGAGATACCGTGAGGACATCCTGGTCATCTCACGTCGCAGCGTGAGGATACACATTCTGAGATGCAGGGTCCACGTTGTGAAGCTGACCGTGGAGCGGCCCGACCGAGCGAGGAGGCAGAGCGTCCAAAACACAACCCGGTGTGGGCATTTATTACTCACGAACATGACACCGCCTCAATCTGCTGTTCACGTGAGCCCAGCCACCGGGATCACACACACACACACACACACACACACACACACACACACACACACACACACACACACACACACACAGAAAAATAGCCTAAACACACACACACCACACACACACACACAGGGAAAAAGAGCCTAAACACACACACACACACACACACACACACACACACACACTAATCAGCCATTAGACACAGGTGAGACAACACAGGGCACCAGGTGAACACAACCAGCAGCAACAGACAAACACCCCCAAACCAAACCACATGTGCGAAGTCACAAGGCCCGAGGTGGACTTCACGTTTCCCCGTCTCCAGACCGGTAACGGTTGTCCCGTCCCTAAAGTCTCTATATCCACGTTGTGTCGTTGGACTTCAGAACCTCACGTCGGGGAGGGTGACATGTTTTCCTCACACCTTCAGCCCTCTGTCCTCCTCCGTCCAGCAGCTGTTTGATCCGCTGACCTCTGACCCCGCGGTGATTTCAGGAGGGGTTACGGATCTGAGAACCGGTCGAATGGAGACGCCGTTCATTCATCATGATCACAGCGAGGCAGATCTGATCCTCTGATCCTGAACCAGGACTGCAGTGGGCTCCAGATGTGAGTATGTACATCCTTCACTTCAATTCAAAGTACTACCATGTGATACAAATACTGCAGAAGTCGTGCATTGAGGATGTTACTTCAGCACAATCAGGAAAATGTAATTGAACTATTAAGATTTAAAGATTTCAACGTACGCTATTGTTACAGAAGTCTCTAAATATATAGGTTCGATTGATCGAACATCGAACTTCATACTTTACACGTTTTTCATTCGTTTTTAAGAACCAGATGTGGAAGAAGTACTCAGGTCTTGTGTTTGAGTAAAAGTAGAAGTACTCAGATCTTGTACTTGAGTAAAAGTAGAAGTACTCAGATCTTGTGTTTGAGTAAAAGCAGAAGTACTCAGGTCTTGTACTAAGTAGAAGTAGAAGTATTCCGATCTTGCATTTGAGTACAAGTAGAAGTACTCAGGTCTTGTACTAAGTAGAAGTAGAAGTATTCCGATCTTGCATTTGAGTACAAGTAGAAGTACTCAGATCTTGTACTTGAGTAAAAGTAGAAGTACTCAGATCTTGTACTTGAGTTAAAGTAGAAGTACTCAGATCTTGTTCTTGAGTAAAAGTAGAAGTACTCAGATCTTGTACTTGAGTACAAGTAGAAGTACTCAGATCTTGTACTTGAGTAAAAGTAGAAGCACTCAGATCTTGTACTTGAGTTAAAGTAGAAGTACTCAGATCTTGTACTTGAGTTAAAGTAGAAGTACTCAGATATTGTACTAAGTAGAAGTAGCAGGTTGTATGTAGTAATAATTCAAATCATACAAAACTATACAAACCTAATCTTTTAGGTCAGAATAAAAATAAAATTAGTAAAGTGAATAAGCGTAAAAAGAAAGGTAATTGTCCGATACTGGACGGTCATTTTCCTAAAGGCAAAGAAAGGTCATTTTTAAATGAGCGTTCTTCTTCCAGCTTGAGGTGTTTTCTTATTTACCCGCAGAGGACCCTTTAGTCTGTTCCTCACCTCGATCAATGACCTGTATCGAGCCATGAGACTTCATGTCACTATTACAGAAACCACATCAGTGGAAATCAATGCTTTAAGGTTTCATTCATCCTTTGAGTCCTGAGGGAAAGATTTCTGCCGCGTCAGACGTTTCTCCATCAATCTGCATTCAATGAGAAGAAATGCAATTAATGTAACCGCAAACACTCAAAGACTGCTTCATTAGGGATAAAGAAGGAATAAGATAATACAGGTATCAATTTGGAATTTTTCCACACAATTTGGACTTATTTTCTCGAAATCCCAAACTATCTTTTTCAAAATGTGGACTTTTTTTCACAAAATAAAAAAATTCTGACTTTTTCCTCGAAATTCTGACTTTTTGGGCAATTTCGACTTTTTTCACAAGATCTTAACATTTTGACTTTTGACACAATATTTTTTCTTACTTTTTCGTCAAAGTCTCAACATTAAGAATCTTTTCACAACATCTACAAATTCAGATTTTTTTTTCTCAAAATACTGAAATGTTCTCAAAATCTCATAATTCTGACTTTTCCCTCAAGATTCTGACTTGTTGTGCAATTTTAACTTTGTTCACAATATCTAAACATTTTGACACAAAACTATTTAAACTATTTTTCGTCAAAATCAAAAAAATCCTACTTTTTTATCATAGTCTCGAAATTTGGGCTTTTTTCCAAAAATCTCAAAAATCTTACTTTTTCGTCATAGTCTCGAAATGTACAAATGTATGTTACATCCCGGTCTAGGGGAACCTAGTCGTAGCATACATTGCACTCAAGACAGATTAAATTAGTTTGGCTTTACAATGATACAAGCATGGGACCGGTAACTTTTGTCACACAGAACAACAGATCAGATCTTCTACAACAGACACGGAGTTGGGAGTTGGGAGTTGGGAGTAGGGAGTAGGAGAGGTTGATGAGAGAGAGGGCAGAGGGACTGCATGGCTTCATCTTAAATGCTCCTGTCTCTTCAGGTGGACCAATCAGCATGTCGAAAGGCAGCTAACGGGGCCCACCTGCTCGCTCACTCACTCACTCACACACAAAAACACAGACTCACAGGAGGAGAGAAAATATCCACACACCAATGACCAAATGAGCCAGGGTCATAACACCCCAAAAATCAAAAAATCAAGCATTTCCCCCTAAAGAAAAGGTTGACTCAAAGATTAGGTTATTATAAAGTTCTAACGGTTTCTCACACAGACTCTGACGGACTCTGACGGACTCTGACCAACTCTGAAGAACTCTGAAGAACTCTGACGGACTCTGACGGACTCTGACGGACTCTGACGGACCCTAATGGACTCCGGCGAACTCTAACGGACTTTAACGGACTCTGACGGACTCTAACGGACTTTAACGGACTCTGACGGACTCTGACGGACTCTGACGAACTCTAACCAACTCTGACGAACCCTGACGAACTCTGACGAACCCTGACGAACTCTGACGGACTCTGACGGACTCTGACGGACTCTGATGAACTCTGACAGACTAACGGACTCTGACGGACTCTGACAGACTCTAACGGACTCTGAAGGACTCTAACGGACTCTGACGAACTCTAACGGACTTTAACGGACTCTGACGGACTCTAACGGACTTTAACGGACTTTAACAGACTCTGACGGACTCTGACGGACTCTAACAGACTCTAACAGACTCTGACAGACTCTAACCGACTCTGACGGACTCTAACAGACTCTAACGGACTCTGAAAGACTCTAACCGACTCTGACGGACTCTAACAGACCCTGATAAACTCTAACGGATTCTAACAAACTCTAACAAACTCTAACGGACTCTAACAAACTCTAACAGACTCTAATCAAACTCTAACGGACTCTAACAGACTTTAACAAACTCTAACAAACTCTGACAAACTCTAACGGAGTCTAACAAACTGTAACAGACTCTGACAGACTCTAACGAACTCTAACAATCTCTGATGGACTCTAACAGACTCTGACAAACTCTAACGGAGTCTAACAAACTCTAACAGACTCTAACGGACTCTGAAGGACTCTAACGGACTCTGACAAACACTAACGGACTCTAACAAACTCTAACAAACTCTAACGGACTCTGAAGGACTCTAACGGACTCTGATGGACTCTAACAAACTCTAACAGACTCTAACAAACTCTAACAAACTCTAACGGACTCTAACAAACTCTAACAAACTCTAACAAACTCTGACGGACTCTAACAGACTTTAAACAAAACTCTAAAAAACTCTGACGGACTCTAACAAACTCTAACGAACTCTGACGGACTCTGACAGACTCTAACAAACTCTGACGGACTCTAAAAAACTCCAACGAACTCTGACGGACTCTGACGGACTCTAACAAACTCTAACAGACTCTAACAAACTCTAACGGATTCTAACAAACTCTAACAAACTCTGACGGACTCTAACAAACTCTAACAGACTCTAACAAACTCTAACGGACTCTAACGGACTCTGAAGGACTCTAACGGACTCTGACGGACTCTAACAAACTCTAACAGACTCTAACAAACTCTAACGGACTCTAACAAACTCTAACAGACTCTAACAAACTCTAACGGACTCTAACAGACTCTAACAAATTCTAACGGACTCTAACAAACTCTAACAGACTCTAATAAACTCTAACGGACTCTAACAGACTTTAACAAACTCTGACAAACTCTAACGGAGTCTAACAAACTGTAACAGACTCTGACAGACTCTAACGAACTCTGACAATCTCTGATGGACTCTAACAGACTCTGACAAACTCTAACGGAGTCTAACAAACTCTAAAAGACTCTAACGGACTCTGAAGGACTCTAACAGACTCTGATGGACTCTAACAAACTCTAACAGACTCTAACAAACTCTAACAGACTCTGACAAACTCTAACGGACTCTAACAAAATCTAACAAACTCTAACGGACTCTAACGGACTCTGAAGGACTCTAACGGACTCTGACGGACTCTAACAAACTCTAACAGACTCTAACAAACTCTAACAGACTCTAACAAACTCTAACGGATTCTAACAAACTCTAACAAACTCTAACAAACTCTGACGGACTCTAACAAACTCTAACAAACTCTGACGGACTCTGACGGACTCTAACAAACTCTAACAGACTCTAACAAACTCTAACGGACTCTAACAGACTTTAACAAACTCTAACAAACTCTGACGGACTCTAACAAACTCTAACGAACTCTGACGGACTCTGACGGACTCTAACAAACTCTGACGAACTCTAAAAAACTCCAACGAACTCTGACGGACTCTGACGGACTCTAACAAACTCTAAGAAACTCTAACAGACTCTAACAAACTCTGACGGACTCTAACAAACTCTAACGAACTCTGACGGACTCTGACGGACTCAAAGGAACTCTAACGGACTCTAACGGACTCTAACGGAGTCTAACAAACTCTAACAAACTCTAACGGATTCTAACAGACTCTAACACATTCTAACAAACTCTGACGGACTCTAACAAACTCTAACGAACTCTGACGGACTCTGAAGGACTCTAACGGACTCTAACGGACTCTAACATGCTTCCGTTAGGCGATATTATAAGGAATCATTCTGTACACTTTCATTGTTATGCGGATGATACTCAACTATATTTATCAATTAAGCCTGATGAAATTAATCATCTAAATAAAATTCAAGAGTGCCTTAAGGACTTAAAAACGTGGATGACCTTAAACTTTTTGATGTTAAACACGACCAAAACTGAAGTTATTGTACTTGGCCCGAAGAATCTACGAAACAAATTATCTAAAGATATACTAACTATGGATGGCATTAATTTGGCCTCCAGTGAGACTGTAAGGAATCTTGGTGTTATATTTGATCAGGATTTATCCTTTAACGCCCACATAAAATCAATTTCAAGGACCGCCTACTTCCATCTACGTAACATTGCAAAAATCAGGCATATCTTGCCTCAAAACGATGCAGAGAAACTAGTCCATGCATTTGTTACTTCTAGGCTGGATTATTGTAACTCTTTACTATCAGGGAGTACCAAAAAGTCAATCAAGTCGCTTCAGCTGATTCAAAATGCTGCGGCTCGTGTACTAACCAGAGTTAGGAGAAGGGACCACATTACTCATGTTCTGGCTGCCTTACACTGGCTCCCTATAGAACACAGGATAGAATTTAAAATTCTTCTTCTCGCCTACAAAGCCCTTAATGGGCAGGCGCCATCTTACCTTAAAGAACTCATTATACCCTACTGTCCTACTAGGGCATTGCGTTCCAAGAATGCAGGGTTGTTGGTTGTTCCTAGAGTCTCTAAAAGTACAATGGGAGCCAGAGCCTTTTCTTATCAAGCTCCACATTTGTGGAATCAGCTTCCAGTTTGTGTTCGGGCGGCAGACACCCTATCCGTTTTTAAGAGTGCGCTTAAGACCTTCCTTTTTGATAAAGCTTATAGTTAGGGCTGATTAGATTCAGCCCCTAGTTTTGCTGATATAGGCTTAGTTTGTCGGGGGACATCTTACTTCTTCCTTCTCTCTGTCTATACCTGTGTACTCTCATGTTCCGATTAACCCAGCTTCCCCAAATGTCTTTCTTTTTGGGGTCTATATATGCTGGGATCCGGAGTCATGGATGATCCTGCGGTCTTGTGTCCTGGATCGCGAGCGCTGGATCTTGAGTCGTGGCTGTGGTCCTGGATCATCGGTCCTGGATGGATATCCTCGTGGATTCATCTTCCTATTATACACACATGCATTTCCAAACATTTGGACTACCTATGTTGCAAATGTATTATCTTTTCAATTTACACACGGCATCTATTGCACGTCTGTCCGTCCTGGGAGAGGGATCCCTCCTCTGTTGCTCTCCCTGAGGTTTCTCCCATTTTTCCCTTTAAACTGGGTTTTCTTTGGAAGTTTTTCCTTGTACGATGTGAGGGTCTAAGGACAGAGGGTGTCGTATTGTCATACTGATATTCTGTACACACTGTGAAGACCACTGAGACAAATGTAACATTTGTGATATTGGGCTATATAAATAAACATTGATTGATTGATTGATTGATAACAAACTCTAACAGACTCTAACAGACTCTAACGGACTCTGAAGGACTCTAACAGACTCTGACAAACTCTAACGGACTCTAACAAACTCTAACGGACTCTGAAGGACTCTAACGGACTCTGACAAACTCTAACGGACTCTAACGGAGTCTGACACACTCTAACAAACTCTAACAGACTCTAACAAACTCTAAAGGATTCTAACAAACTCTAACAAACTCTAACGGACTCTAACAGACTCTAACAAATTCTAACAAACTCTGACGGACTCTAACAAACTCTAATGAACTCTGACGGACTCTGAAGGACTCTAACGGACTCTAGCGGACTCTAACAAACTCTAACAGACTCTAACAAACTCTAACGGACTCTAACGGACTCTGACAAACTCTAACGGACTCTGACAAACTCTAATGGGCTCTAACGGACTCTAACAAACTCTAACGGACTCTAACAAACTCTAACGGACTCTAACGGACTCTAACGGACTCTGAAGGACTCTAATGGACTCTAACAAACTCTAACAAACTCTAACAGACTCTAACAAACTCTAACGGACTCTAACAAACTCTAACAGACTCTAACGGACTCTAACAAACTCTAACAGACTCTAACAGACTCTAACAAACTCAAACAAACTCTAACAGACTCTAACAAACTCTAACGGACTCTAACAAACTCTGACGGACTCTAACAAACTCTAACGAACTCTGACGGACTCTGAAGGACTCTAACGGACTCTAACGGACTCTAACAAACTCTAACAGACTCTAACAGACTCTAACGGACTCTGAAGGACTCTAACAGACTCTGACAAACTCTAACGGACTCTAACAAACTCTAACGGACTCTGAAGGACGCTAACGGACTCTGACAAACTCTAACGGACTCTAACAGAGTCTGACACACTCTAACAAACTCTAACAGACTCTAACAAACTCTAAAGGATTCTAACAAACTCTAACAAACTCTAACGGACTCTAACAGACTCTAACAAATCTAACAAACTCTGACGGACTCTAACAAACTCTAACGAACTCTGACGGACTCTGAAGGACTCTAACGGACTCTAACGGACTCTAACAAACTCTAACAGACTCTAACAAACTCTAACGGACTCTAACGGACTCTGACAAACTCTAACGGACTCTGACAAACTCTAACGGGCTCTAACGGACTCTAACAAACTCTAACGGACTCTAACAAACTCTAACGGACTCTAACAAACTCTAACAAACTCTAACGGACTCTAACGGACTCTGAAGGACTCTAACGGACTCTAACAAACTCTACCAAACTCTAACAGACTCTAACAAACTCTAACGGACTCTAACAAATCTAACAGACTCTAACGGACTCTAACAAACTCTAACAGACTCTAACAGACTCTAACAAACTCGAACAAACTCTAACAGACTCTAACAAACTCTAACGGACTCTAACAAACTCTAACAAACTCTGACGGATTCTAACAAACTCTGACAAACTGTAACGGACTCTGACAAACTCTGACAAACTCTGACAAACTTTAACGGACTCTGACGGACTCTGACAAACTCTAACAGACTCTACTCTAACGGACTCTAACGGACTCTAACGGACTCTAACGGACTCTAACGGACTCTGACAAACTCTAACGGACTCTGACAAACTCTAACGGACTCTAACAGACTCTAACGGACTCTAATGGACTCTAACAGACTCTAACAAACTCTGACGGACTCTAACAAACTCTAACAAACTCTAACAAACTCTGACGGACTCTAACAAACTCTAACAAACTCTGACGGACTCTAACGGACTCTGACGGACTCTACTCTAACGGACTCTAAAGGACTCTGACGGACTCTGACGGACTCTGACAAACTCTAACGGACTCTAACGGACTCTACTCTATTGGACTCTAACGGACTCTAACAGACTCTGATGGACTCTGACAAACTCTAAAGGACTCTGACAAACTCTAACGGACTCTAACGGACTCTAACAAACTCTGACGGACTCTAACAAACTCTAACAAACTCTAACGAACTCTAACGGACTCTAACGGATTCGACTCTAACGGACTCTAACGGACTCTAACGCACTCTGACGGACTCTGACAAACTCTAACGGACTCTAACGGACTCTACTCTAACGGACTCTAACGGACTCTAACAAACTCTGACGGTTTCTTAACAAACTCTGACGGACTCTGACAGACTCTAACAGACTCTAACAAACTCTTACGGACTCTAACGGACTCTGACGGACTCTGACGGACTCTGACGGACTCTGACGGACTCTGACGAACTCTAACAAACTCTGACAGACTCTAACAAACTCTGACGGACTCTAACGAACTCTAACGGACTCTAACGAACTCTAAAAAACTCTGACGGACTCTGACGTACTCTAACGAACTCTGACGGGCTCTGACGGACTCTAACGGACTCTAACAAACTCTGACGGACTCTGACGAACTCTGACGGACTCTAACGAACTCTGACCGACTCTGACGGACTCTGGCGGACTCTGACGAACTCTGACGAACTCTAACAAACTCTGACAAACTCTAACAAACTCTGAAGGACTCTAACGAACTCTAACGGACTCTAACGAACTCTAAAAAACTCTGACGGACTCTGACGTACTCTGAACGACTCTGACGGACTCTGACGGACTCTAACAAACTCTAACGGACTCTGACGGACTCTGACGAACTCTGACGAACTCTGACGGACTCTGACGAACTCTAACAAACTCTAACGACCTCTGACGGACTCTGACGGACTCTAACAAACTCTAACGAACTCTAACAGACTCTGACGAACTCTAACGGACTCTAACGGACTCTATCGGACTCTAACGGACTCTAACAAACTCTAACGAACTCTGACGGACTCTGACGGACTCTAACAGACTCTAACAAACTCTTACGGACTCTAACGGACTCTAACGGACTCTGACGGACTCTGACGGACTCTGACGAACTCTGACGAACTCTGACGGACTCTGACGAACTCTAACGAACTCTGACGGACTCTGATGAACTCTAACAAACTCTAACGAACTCTAACAGACTCTGACGGACTCTAACAAACTCTAACAAACTCTGACGGACTCTGACGGACTCTAACAAACTCTAACAGACTCTGACGAACTCTGACGGACTCTGACGGACTCTGACGGACTCTAACGGACTCTAACGAACTCTAACGGACTCTAACGGACTCTGACGGACTCTAACGGACTCTAACAAACTCTAACGAACTCTGACGGACTCTGACTGAGTAGAAGTAGAAGTATTCCGATCTTGTACTTGAGTAAAAGTAGAAGTACTCAGATCTTGTACTTGAGTTAAAGTAGAAGTACAGACTCTAACGGACTCTAACAAACTCTAACGAACTCTGACGGACTCTGACGGACTCTAACAGACTCTAACAAACTCTTACGGACTCTAACGGACTCTAACTGACTCTGACGGACTCTGACGGACTCTGACGAACTCTGACGGACTCTGACGAACTCTAACGAACTCTGACGGACTCTAACAGACTCTGACGGACTCTAACAAACTCTAACAAACTCTAACGAACTCTGACGGACTCTGACGGACTCTAACAAACTCTAACAGACTCTGACGAACTCTGACGGACTCTGACGGACTCTGACGGACTCTAACAAACTCTGACGGACTCTAACGGACTCTAACGAACTCTAACGGACTCTAACGGACTCTGACGGACTCTAACGGACTCTAACAAACTCTAACGAACTCTGACGGACTCTGACTGAGTAGAAGTAGAAGTATTCCGATCTTGTACTTGAGTAAAAGTCGAAGTACTCAGATCTTGTACTCGAGTAAAATTAGAAGTACTCAGATCTTGTACTTGAGTTAAAGTAGAAGTACCCAGATCTTGTACTTGAGTTAAAGTAGAAGTACTCAGATCTTGTACTTGAGTTAAAGTAGAAGTACTCAGATCTTGTACTTGAGTAAAAGTAGAAGTACTCAGATCTTGTACTTGAGTAAAAGTAGAAGTACTCAGATCTTGTACTCAGTAGAAGTAGCAGGTTGTATGTAGTAATAATTCAAATCATACAAAACTATACAAACCTAATCTTTTAGGTCAGAATACAAATAAAAGTGAATAAACGTAAAAAGAAAGGTAATTGTCCGATACTGGAAGGTCATTTTCCTAAAGGCAAAGAAAGGTCATTTTTAAATGAGCGTTCTTCTTCCAGCTTGAGGTGTTTTTTTATTTACCGGCAGAGGACCCTTTAGTCTGTTCCTCACCTCGATCAATGGTCTCTCGCAAACTCTACATAGGTTTGGTTGACATTTTTTCTACGATTCCTACATTTTTGCCCATATGCCTCCGGTACTAATTCATATGCACGAAGGACTGTGGCTTTCACAATGTCATAACGGAGGCTCTCCTCAATAGTCAGGGCAGGTCAGACTTCCTGAGCTTTCCCACGAACTTGCAATGCAATAATAGAGACCACACCCTCTTTGGCCACTGTAATGTAGCAGCGATGCGTTCAAAAGCATTGAAGTACGAGTCTACCTCTGACTCTTTGAACGGTGGGACTAATGCAATGTGCCTGCTTACATCAAAACTGTCATTGGGATTAGTGTCTATGGGTAGGTGATGCACTGGATGTGAGAGCAGCTCCCGCTCCATCTCCAGAGCTTTTACCCTTAGGTCCATGGCTTCCACCTCCTTGTGTCTCGGCTCTACCTCCCTGATGCGCAGAGTCAGCTGTGGCTCTTCTGCAGACATCCCAGATTGGGAAGGCAGACCTTAGAGTGGACGACAAACCTGCGACATCATCCACTTTACCTGTGAGAGTTTTCTCCTCAAACCCCTCTTGATCACTTTTCACACAGGAGCTCCTTTAACTCTTTTGTCTTTGCGTGTATAGGCACACACACAATCAAACTAAATCTGCTTCTGTGCAGTCATCCAATCTCTCAAAGGAAGGCTCAGTCGTGAACAATTCCAATTTACTTTACATTTACATGTTCACACGACAACAAAGAAAAACTGTCAATCAGAGTTTATTATATACGAAAAAAGCTTACCCGACGAAAACAACAAAAAGAATGGACGAGCCCCCAATTTATGTTACGTCCCGGTCGAGCGGAACCTAGGCGTAGCATAAAATTGCACTCTCCCCACTTTTCCCATAATAAAAACGTGTTATTTCCAGAGCCTAGATTTTAAGACTCTAATAAACCGGATAAATCAAAGTTTACTGAGATCAAAAAACAAATAAAGAACTCTATAATCTGTGTTTTCAGACAAATACAGAAACACCTGAACTGTAAACACTGCTTTTAACAAAATAATGAAACCCCACGGAGAGCTGGGATTGTTTTCTTAAAGCATATTCAATTATAAAGAATAATTGACCTACATTTGATTGATATTGATAACTTATAACTTAATTTACGAGGCATTATACCTCACCTTTGTATGGCTTTGGGTGAAAAAGGTTTGGACCGCCCTGTAATAAAGTTATGTGAAATCTGTTGACATAATACATTTAATTATAGTTCAGTCAGACAACTCACGTGTTCCTTTAACATGTGTATTAGAAGCAGCATATAGTTGGGTTTGGCGACTCGGCTCGGGCAGAATCACTCCATAGATATACATACACGATGAGTGATGATTAAATAACTAACCCTGAGCCTACAGGTGGAAGCTGGGGTGGAAGCTGGGGTGGAAGCTGGGGTGGAAGCTGGGGTGGAGCTGGGGTGGGCTGGGGTGGAAGCTGGGGTGGAGCTGGGGTGGAAGCTGGGGTGGAAGCTGGGGTGGAGCTGGGGTGGTGGGGTGGAGCGGGGTGGAAGCTGGGGTGGAAGCTGGGGTGGAGCTGGGGTGATGGGGTGGAGCCGGGGTGGAAGCTGGGTGGAAGCTGGGTGGAAGCTGGGGTGGAAGCTGGGTGGAAGCTGGGGTGGAAGCTGGGGTGGTGCTGGGGTGGTGCTGGAGTGGTGCTGGGGTGGAAGCTGGGGTGGAGCTGGGGTGGAAGCTGGGGTGGAAGCTGGGGTGGAAGCTGGGGTGGAGCTGGGGTGGTGGGGTGGAGCCGGGGTGGAAGCTGGGGTGGAAGCTGGGGTGGAAGCTGGGGTGGAGCTGGGGTGGTGGGGTGGAGCTGGGGTGGTGGGGTGGAGCCGGGGTGGAAGCTGGGGTGGAGCTGGGGTGGAAGCTGAGGTGGAAGCTGGGTGGAAGCTGGGTGGAAGCTGGGGTGGAACCTGGGTGGAAGCTGGGGTGGAAGCTGGGGTGGAAGCTGGGTGGAAGCTGGGGTGGAAGCTGGGTGGAAGCTGGGGTGGAGCCGGGGTGGAAGCTGGGGTTGGAGCTGGGGTGGAAGCTGAGGTGGAAGCTGGGTGGAAGCTGGGTGGAAGCTGGGGTGGAACTGGGTGGAAGCTGGGGTGGAAGCTGGGGTGGAAGCTGGGGTGGAAGCTGGGGTGGAAGCTGGGGTGGAAGCTGGGGTGGAAGCTGGGGTGGAAGCTGGGGTGGGAGATGGGTGGAAGCTGGGGTGGTGGTGGGGCAGCAAGCAGCAGCGACGTAGCAGCAAGCAAAGCATGGAGAGCGATCTGCAGGTTCAATAGAGTTTGGTTGGCTGCAGAGCGGCCAGGGGGCGTTATGTATGAACGCAGCACAAGTGCTCGAGTTGACTGTCTGAACTAGCTCGCAGGCTTCGCCCCATTCAACGTTTTCTTCCAGTGTGTTTTCGGGGAGATTAAACTAACACACATGTGGTGTTGGCATAAAGCAATGCAAGGCTAACAGATGAGAGGAATCAGAGTTTGATTTATTATAACAAGGCTTCAGAATGATTGGCACGAGGGAACTGTCGAGCAAGATGTCTAAATAAAGATAAAAGTAATTTTGGCTGTACTCTTGATTCAACACTCGTGTAAGAACTAAATGGGAGAAATACCTCAGATGTTTCGTTTCTTTCCGTTAACCTTCAAGTGGGAACCAAGGTTTTTTGTACATTTTTGTGTTTTCCTACGATACTGTTATGATTGGCTGTGAATAAGAAAATATGAAGGACAGACCATATATTTCTATTTTGATCTTCAAAGTAGATAGGTAGGGACGGACAGAAGGATGGACAAGAGATAGATGGATGGATGGATAGAGAGGGATAGAAAGAGAGAGAGATAGATAGAGAGAGATGGATAGAGAGAGATAGAGAGATAGAGATAGAGTGAGATAGAGAGATAGAGAGATAGAGAGAAAGAGAGAGAGATAGATAGATAGATAGAAAGAGAGAGAGAGAGAGAGAGAGAGAGATAGAGAGAAAGATAGATAGAGAGACAGATAGAGAGATAGATAGAGAGATAGCTAGATAGAGAGAAAGAGAGAGAGAG
This sequence comes from Champsocephalus esox, assembly GCA_036324585.1. NCBI lineage: Eukaryota > Metazoa > Chordata > Actinopteri > Perciformes > Channichthyidae > Champsocephalus > Champsocephalus esox. The sequence continues at coordinate 1,746,277 of CM070479.1, forward strand.
AGAGAGAGATAGATAGATAGAGAGAAATAGAGAGCGATAGAGAGATAGATAGAGAGATAGATAGAGAGATGGATAGATAGAGAGAGAGAACGAGAGATAGATATAGAGAGATAGATAGATAGATAGAGAGAGAGATATAGATAGAGAGAGAGAAAGAGAGAGAGAAAGAGAGATGGATAGATAGATAGAGAGAGAGATATTGATAGATAGAGAGAAAGAGAGAGAGAGAAAGAGAGATGGATAGATAGATGTGTAAATACAAATCTCAGTAACAAACATAATGCAGGATATTATGGTGATTATTCGATAGCATATGAACGTCTTGGGCCTGAAGCCCAGCTGGTGTGAAAGTTACGTTTCTCAATGTCTGGGAAAAAGGCTAAAGAGCTCGTGAACACTGAGTATCGTCTGATTACAGTGGAGATGTAATCTTTGTGTCTTTGTGTGTACCCTGTGAAGAAACAACAAACACTGCTTTAGGGTAAGTTTTGTTTCAGACCGAGCCAGTTTGGTGTGTAAATATTCTTTGGTGTGTAAATATTCTTTGTTGGGTAAATACACCCTCACTGAATCTCATAATTAAAGAGGATGCACTCTCAGGAGGATATAGTAGCTGCGCTTTGACGGACATCTGAAAGGCAGTCTGTCACGAAGTCGCTCCTCTCAGGCGTTTATTCTGTTACCTGGAAGCTCTGAGTGACGGCTTGTTCAAAACAAACCGGACGGGAAGGGAGTTTTAAAGGACGAGAAATCTCAAGGACCGGCGATGTGGAACAAAAACAGGAATATAGTTGGACTGCAGGATCATAAAAGTCTTTATAGGCTTTCAATAAAGTCCGTCAGCAGCAGAAAAGATGGCAGACGCGCTCAACCTGCTTCATACTGTTTTCGGGGTCCTTTCTCTGTCAAATCCTCCGTGTGAAAAGTGCCTTCGGGAAGTTAAAGAACAGCAAGTCCAAAGCTAAATAAAAAAAAGATATGCTATCCTGAGACCAGAAAGACTTTGTATATTTACATTTGTTCCATATCACTTAAAGGGGACCCATCATGTGTCCCCGGGGCGTCGGGGAACTCACGCAGCGTCAGACAATAAAACCCTTTTCCTCCGTACCCCAATCTCTAAAAACGATGCAACGATGCCCGACTGTTTTGGACGTAATATGGTCGTTGTTTACATTAGCATGGCTAACACTCAGAGCTAACCTGTACTGGAGGGCATGTGTGTGAAGAAGCAGGAAGTAGAAAGGAACTCACCTTGTGGTGTAACCGGCAAGAGAGAAAGCCTTTGAGCTCCAGACTGTTTCAGATCCTTGATAATCCATGATATGGAGTTTCATCATGGCAGCATTTAGTTTAGACGGTAGCTGCCGGGTCCCGCATGAGCTCAGACCCCTCCTCTTTAAAGCTTTATCCCCGAATCAGCACTTTAGAAACAGGAAGTGAAATAGAGGGATATGAGGCATGGCTAGAATGGGTGATCTGTTTGGTATTTTGAGCAAAACACTTCATCGACATGTCTTTTATATCTGAGACCTTTGCTATGGCCTAAAAATAGCATGATAGGTGATTATTAAATAATAATAATACAAATCTCCTATATGTAAAAATATGTATTTGTTGCTATGGTATTTTTAAATATATCATTATTATTATTAACCTGTTAAGCCCGAGAGACCCGGTACCGGGGCCCTCCCGCAACATCTTGCAGGAAACAGTGTCTGAGGGTTCGTTTAATAAACTATGAATGTTTTATATCCATGTAACGGGAAGAAACTCATCTAACTGATCATTTTTAAAACCCACAATGCTAACGCTGAGCCTCTGAATTAGCAACAAGCGAAATATGCAAACAGATGACTGCACCGAAACCTTATTATTTATCCTTTCTGCACATCCAACCCATCGATTCGTATCGTGAGGAGACACAGAATCGATGGGTACTTACATTATCACGATATGATAAGAACTTGCGACTTTAACAAAAACACACATCAAAACATGTGGCGCTAGGTAGCTAAAAACGCTAACATGGCTCACCTGTGTGGTAGTCTGGTCAAAAGTGGTCTTCAATGGCATTAAAACGATAAAAACGCTGCTGAAGTTAATCCATAGGTTAATCCAATGTGTCTGTGTCACTTTGAATGATTTCTGATAATCCATAAGTAATAAACCTGCTTTTCCGTTTCCAGATGTCAGAGCTACAGACAGCTTCACGCTCATGCAAAACTGTGTGCGCGATGCCCCCAGTTTTTTTGTACCGTGTGTGCGTGGGGAACTCCCCCTTCAATTCTATTGGCTCTGACGGTCAGAAAGACATGTCAATCACCAACATCGACCAATGGGTTCCAGAGATAGGGAAAATCCACCCAAATCACCTCAGTGGTGTTTTTTTTTGCTAAACCTCTCTAAAAAGGTCAAATGTCACTTGTTTTGCATCAATCTTGATACAAAGTAGTTATTATATGTTTCACATTGGATTTGTAAAGCTTTTAGTCTAATTTACCATCATCCAAGGTTTGTTTTCACTGTAAGTATAACATATTTTTTAGACGGACACTATAATTTACAGTTTTTTACCATGTTCAATCTGAATTTTCTTTAAAATAAAAAACATCTAAATTGATTCTGACTCTTCTACATCCAACTCACAGGTTCATCATTACTTTGAGAAAAAAGATTATTGAGTTTCCCCTTTTAGAAGGGAAGATATGGTCATTTGTTCTGGGAATGTCCTTTTCAAGCCTGAAACCTGAAAAACAGGCTCGGGGCTTAACAGGTTAATTGATGTTCACAACTTTCAACTGCTCCACAATTTAATAACGTAATTTAACATTTTCATAACTGTTATTTTCCCTATTTTTCCATATTTTATTACTCAGAATCAGAATACCTTTATTCCCACAGAGGGGAAATGTACAAAGAGCCAAAGACAGTTTAACATGAATCAAGAAACATACAAATATTAAAGATAAAACTCATCCAGTAGTTTAAAGCATGCAGCAGGTGAAAGTAAAAGGTGGTAGAATAAATTGCACAGCTATTAACAGAAGCTTGTAAACACTAAGTATCATTTGATTACAGTGAAGATGTAATGATTATTTGTTTGAGAAGAAAACAACAATCAACGCTTTAGGGTAAGTTTTGTTTCAGACCGAGCCAGTTTCCGTGTATGATGGAAGGACCTGCGATATCTCACGTGAGATAAAACAACGTATTTAAAATGACGTCAATCATCTCTGATTTAACATATATATTTGAATGTACATAATTTCTGTAATGGAAAAGAAGAAGAAGACGGAGAAAAGAGAAAAGAAGAACCAAACATGTTTGTCCACAAAGAGGGAGTATCAGAGCCTTACTACTCAATATATAATAGTATCATTTACGGGCTTGACATTTTAATTGTTTATTTGTACTCTTCTTGGACAGGTTTTCAAAGCATAACATGGACATGCTCATTAAAGACGATACATTTCACTTTAAGGCAACATCTGTACATGTTTAATGTTTGAGTGTAGTAAGACATAGTTTATATATATATATTTAGCTTTTGGGCAGTTTTATATCACAGATCAATGCATTCTCAGTCTCCACCAGCAGGGGGCAGCAGCAGCTTATTAAGGAAGCAGATCACAAAGCTATCTGTTGTTTTGTAAAAATAATAAAATGTATACAAGTATCTGTTCATATATTTTATTCACTTATTTGTTTACTTTAAGAATATTTCAAGTTTTTATTTCCACTGATATCGAGTTTTTGTGTGTTTTGTGGTTTTATTTTAATTTTCAGTGATTTCTGTGTGTTTTCAGTGTGCTGTCAGTGGGCTTTCTGTTTTTTTAGTGTATTTTTTCAGTTTTTTTAGTGTATTCATAGTGGGTTATCAGTGTATGTTCAGTATGTCTTCTACTGTATGTGTCTTTTCAGTGGGTTATCTGTGTGTTTCAACATGTATTTTATGCATGTTTTTATGCATGTTTTCAGTGTGTCAGCTTTCAGCTCAGCTCTTGGTATGTGGATCAGCGCCATAAACTCTAGTATCTGTTTAGTGCATTTCTCACACAGCGAAAACGCAATGAGTAAATCATGAAGTGTGTTTTTGTGAATCAAACTACTTTTAACAATTTCAATATACTTGTTTTTTTCAAAAAGCAGGATGTGAGTACTTAAGTAGTTTAAGATATGAACATGTATCTGACATTATCTGTAATGTTGGGAGGAGACTAGAGAGTTAGGAGTAGAGGGGATCTGTTTGCAGAGAAAAAAAAGGTTTAAAGAGGTCATATTATGATTATGGGTTTCTCGTTTCCTGGAGTGTGCTTTATAGGATTGTGTGTATGTAAATGGTCTGAAAATACTAAAATCCCTTCCTTCTCATAGTGACATCACGTGCTTCTATTGGCTCGCTCTCATACTGATACACACCTGAACATCAGCAGGAGAGGACTCTTTAAAGTAGAGACACTACATACTGATATACACCTGGACATCAGCAGGAGAGGACTCTTTAAAGTAGAGACACTACATACTGATATACACCTGAACATCAGCAGGAGAGGACTCTTTAAAGTAGAGACACTACATACTGATATACACCTGAACATCAGCAGGAGAGGACTCTTTAACGTAGAGACACTACATACTGATATACACCTGAACATCAGCAGGAGAGGACTCTTTAAAGTAGAGACACTACATACTGATATACACCTGATCATCAGCAGGAGATCATTTTAATAAAAACGTTTTGGTGCCAGTCAGCTCCTCAATGACTCATGTTTTCCTACTAAACAGATTTCCTCTCAGCTTTTGACGGAGAACGCAGCAGATTCATTCATTGATGAAACGTCAGAATATTACCTGATGGTTTTGTTGCAGTGACTGCAGGTTATCATCGAGTTCCAAATAAAAAATAAGAACCTGCAGATAAAAGTCTCCGTGCACCGACAGCAGGACTTTTCCTCCGTCCATTCCCATTTCTGTTTAGCTGTCTCTTCCTTTTTCCTCTTGAGTCCTCTATCACTTCATCTCAGCTCCCAGAGGGGTGAGTCGGCACATTTCCTCCGTCCTGTCCTCACTCTGTAAGAAGGCTGAGAGGCAGAAGACCAGAGGAGGGACATCTAAAATGCAGCAAAACGATTTTAAAGGAAATGATCCACCTCTTTTTTTATGTTTTGTAATTTACTTCATTGGACTGCTTTATTTTCCTAGCCACAGTGTGGTGGCCAACAGGCTAAAGAGGGACGCACACAGCTGGGAGACCTGGGGACACTAAAGAGTGACGCACACAGCTGGGAGACCAGGGGACACTAAAGAGTGACGCACACAGCTGGGAGACCAGGGGACACTAAAGAGTGACGCACACAGCTGGGTGACCAGGGGACACTAAAGAGTGACGCACACAGCTGGGAGACCAGGGGACAATAAGGAGTGACGCACACAGCCGGGAGACCAGGGGACACTAAAGAGTGACGCACACAGCTGGGAGACCAGGGGACACTAAAGAGAGACGCACACAGCTGGGAGACCATGTGACACTATAGAGTGACGCACACAGCTGGGAGACGGGGGACACTAAAGAGAGACGCACACAGCTGGGATTCCAGGGGACACTAAAGAGAGATGCACACAGCTAGGAGACCAGGGGACACTACATAGTGAAGCACACAGCTGGGAGACCAGGGGACACTGAAGAGAGACGCACACAGCTGCCAGTCAGCCAGTCAGCATACGAGGGAACCAGCAGCCAGTCAGCATACGAGGGAACCAGCAGCCAGTCAGCATACGAGGGAACCAGCAGCCAGTGAGCATATGAGGGAACCAGCAGCCAGTCAGCATACGAGGGAACCAGTAGCCAGTCAAACAGATCTATTAAAATAATGAAAGAGAAAATTAAAGAGCCAAGAAGGAATCACCAAAAAGCAAAGGCTGCACTAAGAAAAATCAGGAAGGAAAATGCAGCTCTCAAGACAACAATGAAAATTAGGGACAAGAAATATAAGAAAACATTTTCAAAAGACCAACTTAAGGCATTAGGCAGACTCACCACAAAGGGGGTGAAATGGAGCAATGAGACAATTAAGAAGGCTTTACAAATTCGCTTTGGGTGCGGACCAACGGGTAACAAAACTCTGCAGGAATTGAAGATTCCCCTTCCAGGAAAAAGGACACTGCAAAGAAGGACGCAATGTGTTAAGTTTGAGCCTGGTGTGTTGACAGAGGTCTTTGATTTCCTAAAATTGAAGGCAGATAGATTGACAGACCTTGAAAGGGAGTGTGTGTTGACCTTGGATGAAATGGCAATCACACCAAGTGTGGATTAGACATGATTACAGGCAAACTGTACGGTGATGTGACTTTACCAGGTCACACAGGGGTGGCAACACATGCTTGTGTGTTTATGTTGGCTGGAAACACAACACGGTGGAAGCAAGTAGTGGCATATCATTATACTGGCAATTCTACCAATGGAGCAGAGTACAGGCCAATCATTATTGATATAATACAGAGGGCAGCATCCATAGGGCTACATGTGCTTGATGTCACCACCGACATGGGTAGCCCTAACCGAGCCATGTGGAAATCCTTTGGGGTGGACCAAAATAAAACATCGGTGCCACATCCAGCAACACCAGACAGGCAGCTCTATTTCATGCCCGATGTCCCACATCTGGTAAAAATGGAGTAAGAGAGGGACTTGAAAAACCTTGGTGGCTCTCTACTCATGTTGTTACAGTTGTCTTGGTTACAGCTCTCAAGTTTTTTTGTTTGCCATTTCCACATCTTTAGAACATATGAAATACAAAATTGAAGTGAAATCAAACTCTTCTCTGGAGAACAAACTTTGATTTCTCTGTCTTGTGAGTTTGCAGTCTTGCAGTTTTGCTCCTCCACCTGTAACATCACTGCCCCTCCACCTGCCATACAGTAGGTTACTAACAAGATTACTTATATAATACAGTGATAGAATACATGTTTAGTATGCTTACTTATATAAAACAGTAGTATTAAACTTACCTTGTGTTTTCACTCTCACTTAAGTCCCTCTCCCTTTGCCATCGATCCAAAATCAGCTGAGCTGCAACATTATACAGGCAGGTAATAATCAACATAATCACAAGGACACAATATGGCTCTGCTAAAAACACTCAATATATATATATATATATATATATATAGTAACTTCCTAACCCTGGTGATAACAGTAAAGCTACTTCTAAGGTGTTGTACAACTAAGTGAACATTACTAAAGGTTAAAAAGAAACCCTTAAGGGCCATCTACACCAACAACAATAACCATAAGCAAAACGATGAGTGGTAATGACTCTTTAAATCGGGGTGCCAAGCATGCATATTACACACTAGCTGTTTTGGAGCCAGGTGAAATTAATTATTGATGACTTTTTATTGCTGTTATATGAATTTTAAAAAATAAGAAACACTTCTGGTAAGTCTTGACAATTAGCCAAATGACATGCTGTTTTAAACAACTAAATGATATATTTTAAACAGTAACATCAAGTGTACAGTATAATAACAGCTCTTCACAACTCAACAGACGTGTCTCCAAGGAAGAAGCTCAAGAAGAAGAACCCCCAACACTTTGAAGGTTATTTAGCTTCAACTATAATTGGGATTAGACAGTAAATACACTAGCTCTAGTATATTTTCTCTGTATAGAGAAGTGTTAAAAATGTCAACTGTTTTCTAAACAAATACTTTCGAGGGCATTTTTGTTTTACAACTATTTATTAATAAAGAAACACTTTTTTTTTAAATTCATAATTTATTTCACGGTGGTGGAAGAACGACCCACAACAGTCAAATATATATATTTTAAACAATATATGTTATGATTGTCCTTTTGTGTAAAGCTTTTGCAGTTTTATATATAAAGTTGACAGGTTCAAATAATTGTGGAAATATAATTGATGCGAATAAAAGCAAACTGAATGTGATTTTATAAATTACAGATCAAATTGTGCAAAAGTAACATTCACATATATAAGGTCAAAAAACGAGTGTACATTATTTTGCTCTTTCAGAATGCGGCCATAAGATCGTGGGAGGAGAGCAGTACTACCCAGTGAAGACTGTAGTAAAAACCAAAAGACAAAAGGTTTGTTCGTCATAAATAGAGGTCACTGTGTCAGTTAATATAATGTACATCTACAGACGCACTTTTTGGATTTGAATGCAACATACAGTAACTTACATATTTTTAGCTTGAAATGGTAAAAATATTTTCGATAATTATTTAGGGGAAGCAAATGCAATTGGTGGAGTGGGAACCTTGGTATGTAGCATTATATTATTACGGTATTTTAAATTGCACCGCAAATGTACCAATAACTAATTAGTCTAAGCATTTAATTACCATTTTTATCTGACAGAGGTGCAACATATATTGCCATATATTGAATTATGTTCATGGCTGATATCTTTACAATGTATTACAGTGGGAAGAAGTGGCCCCTACAGTGGATGGAGAAGGACAACACCACAGCAGAGGAACAGCAGGACTGATAATTGCACGTGTTGTCAAAACCGTTGTACTGCTCGACCCTATTTCTATCTGTTTTGATTGTTTTTTTTGGTTATATGCCTCCCTTTGCTACTGTTATTGTATATACCTGCTGAATGTTACTTTGTAATACAAAATAATGTTATTCAACTTAAAAACCTCAAAGCCTTTTGTTTTTATTGTAGAATAATTTTTTTCTTTGCATATTTGTATGATTTCTTCTTCAAATAAAAATGAAATAATAATTTTAAACCACTTGATGGACATCAACAATATAAACAAACAAACAACTTCAAATGGGTAAATAGTATTTTTTTATTAAAGGAACATCATCAAACAGTTGCAGAAAAAAAGAAGCAAAGACCATGTTTAAACTGCATAGGATGTGCTAATGGTTTCACTTGCCCTTAGAAATGAATGGGAGAAAATATACTTATGCCACATTTTCCGATGCGTTTTTTGTGGAAATACTACGTCCTGCGTTTTGACCCAACATCAGTACACATAGATGAGTTCAAAGACGTATGCATACCACATTTTTAGAGGATTATTCGTAAAACTGCTACGCTCGAGCTGTGTGCTAACAGAACTCGATAGCAGCGTCCATGGCAACTACCTTAGCAACCATGAAAACGTTGTATGTACACAATTTCCTGAAGTAATCTTCGTAATAACTAGCAAACTAAAGATCATGTTCATCCACTGCACAAATAATCTGAAATAACAACTCATATTTCTCGCATCAAAACGCATTTTAATGGCCAAAGTAACCTTAAAATAGGCATTTCCACCGAGAATAAAACGAAGGTTGGCCATGTTTTTTTTTCTGCAGGGAGAAATTTGAAGATCACGTGACATAGACGCCAGCCATTGGAATGAATGGTGAGAAAAAACAAAGGGATCTTACAATTTCAGAGGCGTTTTTGTAGAAATACTACGTCCTACGTTGTGGACCAACCAGTGGCGGCCGGCCCATAGGGGCGCTAGGGGCGCCGCCCCGCCTCTTCCCACATACAAAAAAAATGTAATTAAAAAAAATATATAAAAAAATATATATATATTTTATATTTTTATTTGTAATGAACAAGGTAAATATCTTACAATTTGTATCACTAAAATGTATGATCTACAATAAAATCTCGTTTAAAATTGTGTTACGATGTCTAAAGTTACTGATAAGTCACCTGTTTCCTGCCTGGCCTTGCCCATGGCATTAGTTTATCATTACCGGGCAGAGCCCCCGAGCCAAACAGCAGCAACCAGCACGTTGCAAAAGTCTCAATAGTAAACTGTGCCACCGAAACATAATTTCAGCCAATCAGCGCCGTCAAATATTTTGGTCACAAGGGCGCTCACGTTGGCGCCCATGTTGCTTACGTGCGTTGTTGTTTAGACTCGTGAGTGACCAAGGTGACGCAGTAGTTGGATGAGATGGTGTGCAGGTGGAGTCGCCGGAGCCTCGGTCCGTACCCAATTTCGTGCAAGAGCTACTCTCCAATCCTTTCGAAAGGAGAAGTTTTGGAGATCAAATTCAGAAAACAAGCATTTTAAAAGGGTTGTTCGCCTGCCGTCTGTCTGCAGACTTGTCAAAGCATTAATTCATGGTTTTTACTAACCGGTATCAGTATGTTGTTACGTCGGCATCATTTAGAAACGTGTATTACAATTTAATGACGGTCAAATATGTTCATCTGATTGTAGTTGTAGCTGCAGAGCCAGCGCGTCTTCTTTGAATGATGCGAGTAAACACAGCTGGCATCCGCGGTGAAACTCGAGCGACTAGAGCGATGCGATAGGAGGGTTTAACTTTAGAGCGAAGCGAATATTCGCATCGCGTCCGGTCTGAACGCAGCATTAAAGCGAGCTCCGCGCTGCACTGGAAACGCGCCATTACATCTTCAGAAGTCCTAATTTAAGGGGTCATTTCTCCCAAAAAAAATTGTTTTACTCACTATATCAACAGCCCGCACCAAATATATTTTCCACCAGCCGCCACTGGGACCAACGTAGTTATTACATGTTTAGATGTGAGACTGGGTTGGAAAAATCCCTCCATCAGGACCAAAACCTCTAGCCACCAGAACAGTTTCTTCCCCTCCGCTACCGGCCTCTTAAACAAGGTCCGGCCCCCCCACTGACACTTTACCTCAGCCACACTACAGTCTCTATATCAGGCATGGGCAAACTAAGGCCCGCGGGCCATATACGGCCCGTTGGGCTTTTGAATCCGGCCCGCCGAATATTGGTACAAAATTGTTCAAATTATAGTAAAGACCGCATTCATTTTGCCTTTTTCCTGCAATACACGGCATTTCAGTTGATCCCACTAGATGGCGCACTCTAGACACAATTGGCCTTTGCTGGAGTCTGGTCTATTCTCTCAGCTGGCCCCACTCGGCAACCCGGCAATATCCAAATATGTCACGCTTATATTGGAGGGGGTCAAGATTAAGCTGAGCAATAGCAGTTCATGGCGAGTACGGCGAATACAAGTTGTAACAAGCAGTAGCGCTGAGCAAAGTGACTAGAACGCGACCACACACTTATAAAAAAGACTTATATAAAGTCAGGCAACACTAACCAGGCTTAGTGTGATTCTGTTTATTTGACCTTACTTTAATAACCATCCATCCATCCTTCCATCCATCTTCTCCCGCTTATCCGTGGTCGGGTCGCGGGGGTAGCAGTTCCAGCAGAGAGCCCCAAACTTTCTTTTCCCTGGCGACATCAACCAGCTCTGACTGGGGGGGTCCCAAGGCGCTCCCAGGCCAGAAGAGATATAATCCCTCCACCTGGTCTAGGTCTACCCCTTGGTCTCTTCCCAGCTGGACGTGCCTGGAACACCTCCCTAGGGAGGCGCCCAGGTGGCATCCTAACTAGGTGCCCGAACCACCTCAACTGGCTTCTTTCGACGCGAAGGAGGAGCGGCTCAACTCCGAGTCCCTCCCTGATGACCGAACTTCTCACCTTATCTCTAAGGGAGACACCAGCCACCCGGCGGAGGAAACCCATCTCGGCCGCTTGTATCCGCGATCTCGTTCTTTCGGTCATGACCCATCCTTCATGACCATAGGTGAGGGTAGGAACGAAAATGGCCCGGTAGACAGAGAGCTTTGCCTTCCGGCTCAGCTCCCTTTTCGTCACAACGGTGCGGTAAAGCGACTGCAATACCGCTCCCGCTGCTCCGATTCTCCGGCCCATCTCACGCTCCATTGTTCCCTCACTCGAGAACAAGACCCCGAGATACTTGAACTCCTTCACTTGGGGTAAGGACTCATTCCCTACTTGGAGTGGACAGTCCATCGGTTTCCTGCTGAGAACCATGGCCTCAGATTTGGAGGTGCTGATCCTCATCCCAGCCGCTTCACACTCGGTTGCGAACCGATCCAGTGAGTGCTGAAGGTCGCAGACCGATGAAGCCATCAGAACCACATCATCTGCAAAAAGCAGTGGTGCAATCCTTAGTCCACCGAACTGCAGACCCCCCCCCCACGACTACGCCTCGAAATCCGATCCATGTATATTACAAACAGGATTGGTGACAAAGCGCAGCCCTGGCGGAGGCCAACCCTCACCGGAAATGGGTCCGACTTACTGCCGAGGACCCGGACACAGCTCTCGCTTTGGGAGTACAGAGATTGGATGGCCCTGAGTAGAGACCCCCTCACCCCATACTCCCGCAGCACCTCCCACAGTAACTCCCTGGGAACTCGGTCATACGCCTTCTCCAAGTCTACAAAACACATGTAGACCGGATAAGCGTACTCCCAGGCCCCCTCCAGGATCCTTGCGAGAGTAAAAAGCTGATCCGTCGTTCCACGACCAGGACGGAATCCGCATTGTTCCTCCTCAATCTGAGGTTCGACAATCGGCCTGACCCTCCTTTCGAGTACCTTGGAGTAAACTTTCCCGGGGAGGCTGAGTAGTGTGATGCCTCTGTAATTGGCACACACCCTCTGATCCCCCTTTTTAAAAAGGGGAACCACCACCCCGGTCTGCCACTCCTTCGGTACTGTTTCCGACTTCCACGCAACGTTGATGAGACGTGTCAACCATGACAGTCCCTCAACACCCAGAGCCTTCAGCATTTCCAGGCGGATCTCATCCACCCCCGGGGCTTTGCCACTGTGGAGTTGTTTGACGACCTCAGTGACCTCCCCCCGGGAGATTGGCGTTGATCCCCCGTCATACTCCAGCTCTGCCTCTAACATAGAGGGCAGAGTTGTCGGGTTCAGGAGTTCCTCAAAGTGTTCCTTCCAACGCCCCAACACTCCATCAGTTGAGGTCAACAACGTCCCATCCTTACTGTATACAGCTTGGATGGTTCCCTGCTTCCCCCTCCTGAGGTGTCGGACAGTTTTCCAGAACAACTTTGGTGCCGCCCGAATGTCCTTCTCCATGTCTTCTCCCAACTTCTCCCACACCCGCTGCTTTGCCTCGGCCACGGATGAGGCTGCTGCCCTTCGGGCCTGTCGGTACCTTGCAACTGCCTCGGGAGTCCCCCGGGATAACAAATCCCTGAAGGCCCCCTTCTTCAGTCGGACGGCTTCCCTGACCACCGGTGTCCACCAGGAGGTTCTAATAATAACCATCCGTTCAATGTTATTGACCATTGTGAAGAGGCAGACATTTTCTTGTTGTTTTGTATTATTGCAGCTATCGGATGGAATCAATACATGGGCTACATGTGGCCATCACAAGTAAAATCATAACGAAAAAACTACGCTGGTAAAATATGCGCGTAGAAAACGGCTTATGCCACAATATGATAGCAACAACTAGTCAAGATAGTCTGATTAGCTTCGGTTGCTATGCTAACATCACCTGTAGAATGCAGGAATGAGTGGACCAAAGAAAAGAAAAGTCAACATTGAGTGCCGAGTGTATAATAGACATATATTTTCACCGATCTGCTACTGGCCCGGCCCGTCTGTCAAATTTGTAATCATCAATTTCATAGTGGCCCCCGAGCCAAAAAGTTTGCCCACCCCTGCTCTCTATGCATTGATGCACACAATGTTCAAATAGTGTTTAAATGTTGCCTACTGCCCATATTTCATATTCTATTTTTTATTTTATATTCTATAATTCACTGCATTCTATTTCACTGTAAATTACTGCTTTATTTTTATTTTATTGCTATCTATCTATATATGTTTTACAGTGTCCTTAATATAGTTCACTATCTGTGTACTTTGTTTTATATTTTATGTCTGCACCATGACATCAAGTCAAATTCCTCATAGGTGTGAACCTACCTGGCAATAAACCCGTTTCTGATTCTGATTATAACTAAATGCCTCATCTCAATTACGCACAATCATTGAGCCAAATGTTAACCAAAGTGAAACCTTCTCGATGTACAACATTCAAACCACAGGACAGGAAGTTCTCTCCTCCTCCAGAGAACACAGAGACACTGAGGAGTTTAATGACCAGAGCCAAAACCCAGCGTAGAGAGGTTCAGTGAATGTGGTTCTGAAGGTGTGGAGGTGGGTCAGCCTGTCAGAGGAGACTCTGTAGAAGGAGAGAGAGCCAGCAGGATGATCCAGATACACTGCTACTCTACCAGAGGGGGAGGAGGGGGAGGAGAAGGAGGGGGAGGAGGAGGAGGGGGAGGGGGAGATATCTGTTCTTCTCTTACTGTGCCTCACAGAGTAACCTCTACCAGAGCAGCTCAGACTCCAGGACTGATCATTCCATCCAAACACACAGTTACCACTCTCTCCTCTCCTGCTGATTCCTCTGTAAGTCACTGATATATCAACCCCTCCTCTCCACTCAACCTCCCAGTAACAGCGACCAGTCAGAGCTTCTCTACACATCATCTGTTCCCAGTGATCAAATCTCTCTGGGTGATCAGGGAATGGCTCCTCCTCCTCCTCCTCCTCCTCCTCCATACGTGTCACCTTCCTGTTGCTGTCAGACAGTTTGAGTTTTCTTTGAGCTGTGTTTGTGTCCAGTGTGAGTTCACAGGAATCTGATGGAGAGAAGACATCAGCACTTTATCATCAGACAATATGACGGCCTTATTCTGTGTGTGTGTGTGTGTGTGTGTGTGTGTGTGTGTGTGTGTGTGTGTGTGTGTGTAGTGATGTGGATGTACATGTAATAATACATGTAATGTTGTCAGTAATGTTTTGATGAGTAAATAGCAAATCTGACTTTTCATTAGGATTAAACCTTATTGATCCCCCTAGGGGGAAATTCAGTTTTCCACTCTGTATATATGTTTTTATATACAAACATGCATTGGTGCACATATATACTGTAGGTGCAGACATGCACTTCAGAGAGGTGCCAAAGCAAAGAGGGTGCCAGTCTGTCCAGCGTCAGGGAGAAGTTGGGGGTTCTGTGCCACAAGGGACATCAGCTGGGCTCAGGAGGTGAACTGGCACCTCCCCGACTACCAGTCCACACTATTTATTTATTTGGTTCAATCAGGACGTGAACTGACCACCCTTCGGTTCCAAGGCCAAGTCCCTGATAGTCAGCTAATATTCAACTCAAATCAACACTTACATTTCCTCAGACCAGGTTTCAAGCACTGCTCTCCAGCATGGTCCATCCTGGAAGACGAAACACAGTCGAATGATGAATGTGTCCTAACTGATGTAAGAGGAGGCTTGGTGTTTTTATTTCCGTCTGTTGTATGGACAGGCTATCTGACCTTCACAGCGTCACAACATGGAAGATGCATCCACTATACTTTACTGATGTGAAGTTAAAGGGGCCCTATTGTGCTCATGTTCAGGTTCATACTAGTATTTAGTGACTCGATTGTGATATCTTTCCATGCCTTAATGGATTGATGTGACATACAGACCTTTTTAAGAGAATTAAGAGAAAAAGAGAAATCTTTCATGATAACAAATCAGCGCAGAAGGACATGACATTAGAGGCACCTGCAGTGTGTGTGTGTGTAACATCCCGTCATGTCTGCTAAATGTTCATGTCATGTTAATCAGGTTCATGTTATTGTTTCACGTTCAGTTCATAGCCCAGGTTAGATTTATGTTTAGTCGAGTCTTTTTGTTCACCTGTCTAGTCCTGTCATTGCACTTCCTGTTTTATTTTGTACTTACCTCTGGTCTCATTTCAGGTCCCGTTACTTCCTCCCTTTGTGTGTTTTCCCGCCATCGCCAGTGTCTGCCCCGCCCCTGATTGTTTCCACCTGTTCCCCCTTACCTCATGTATAAATAGTCCCGTCTCCCTTTGTCCTGTGCCAGTTCGTCTTGTGCCTTGTGCCATTTAGAGAGCCAGCTTGTCTCGTCCAGAGATTATTGTATTTTGCGACCATAGTCAAGTTTATTTAGTTTTATTTGCTTTGCTATGTTTTGCCTCTTAGGAGTGATGTTTTGTTTAAACTTTATACTTTTACAAAGTAAAGACTATTTTTGAATAAACTTTCTTTTGAGTCGTGCGTTTGAGTCCAAGTGTCTGTAAGGTTCCTAACAGTGTGTGTGTGTGTGTGTGTGTGTGTGGTCGGTTCATACCTGAGAGTGTCCAGTCTCCAGTGGGGATTTTGCATTACAGCAGATAGCATCTTCACTCCTGACTCTCCTGCATGATTGTAGCTTAGGTCCAGCTCTCTCAGATGGTTGGAACTCAGAGCTGAGGCAAGAGAAGCACAGCCTTTCTTTGTGACCAAACAACCTGAGAGACTGAACACACACACACACACACGCACACGCACACGCACGCACACATTTTTTCATTGTCACTTTTTACTAGACCTAAAGTTAGAGTTACTAATCCAGTCCAACGCGGCTCGTTTGTGTGCCATTTCTGAGGAATTAGGGATCAATAGTGTAAGGTAAAAACAAAGACAGTTGGTCCCAAAGTATCTGTATCACAAACTAAAATAGTCTTTTACATGATTAAAAGTCTACAATAAAAAAATGCAATCCATTCATCTAACCTGAAAGTCTCCTGTGGTACTAGAACCAGAACGCTGGCATGTTGGTGCCCCATACGAGGCTACTCAGTATAATGTCAGTCCACTGTTTAAAGATGCTCTTAAGAAAGTTAATTAAATAATGAAATATATTTAGCCAATGAAAGCTTAATGAGTAAACTTGTCAAAATAGTTGAATCCTGACCTGAGAGTCTCCAGCTCACAGTGTGGACTCTCCAGTCCAGCACACAGGTTCTTCACTCCTGAGTCCTGCAGGTCGTTGTTACTCAGGTCCAGATCTCTCAGACTAGAGGACTGGGAGCTGAGGACTGAGGACAGAGCGGCACAGCTTCTCTCTGACAGGTTGCAGCCGCTCAGCCTGAAGGATGTTTTGGAAGCAATACAAGTTAAGTATTAGTATCATCCATGACACATAAATACGTTTGAAAGTGTTTGTTTTATTTTCTTCTCATCCACCTACAGAGCTTTGCTGGAGGCTTTGACCACTGGCACCAGCCTCAGAAGAGCCTCCTCTGAAGCAGAGTATCTCTTCAGGTCAAACACGTCCAGATCTTCTCCTGATGACAGTAAGATGAAGACCAGAGCTGACCACTGAGCAGGAGACAGACTATCTGTGGAGAGACTTCCTGAACTCAGGGACTGTTGGATCTGCTCCACTAGAGTATGATCATTCAGTTCATTCAGGCAGTGGAACAGGTTGATGCTTCTCTCTGCAGACAGATCCTCATCCATCTTCTTCTTGATGTACTGGATTGTAAGTTGATTGGTGTCTGGGTCACTTTTTGTCTGTGTCAGCAGGCCATGTAGGAGTTTCTGATTGGTCTGCAGAGAAAGCCCCAGGAGGAAGCGCAGGAACAAGTCCAGGTGTCCGTTTGGACTCGTTAAGGCCTTGTCCACAGCATTCTGATAGAGATGTGTTGATTTGGGTTTGAGTCTGAAGACTTTAGGCCTTCTGGAGGAGGTTTGGTTTTCTGCCAGCAGGTTGACCCCAGAGGTGATGAAGGTCAGATGGACGTGAAGAGCAGCCAGAAACTCATGAACGCTCAGGTGGACGAAGCAGAACACCTGGTCCTGGTACAGTCTGCTCTCCTCTCTGAAGACCTGTGTGAACACTCCTGAGTACACTGAGGCTGCTCTGATATCGATGCCACACTCCGTCAGGTCGGACTCGTAGAAGATCAGGTTGCCTTTCTGCAGCTGCTCAAAAGCCAGTTTCCCCAGAGCCTTCATCATCTTCCTGCTCTCTGGACTCCAGTGTGGATCTGTCTCAGCTCCTCCATCATACTTGATGTTCTTCACTTTGGCCTGAACCACCAGGAAGTGGATGTACATCTCAGTGAGGGTCTTGGGCAGCTGTCCTCCCTCTCTGGTTTTCAACTCCTCCTCCAGAACTGAAGCAGAGATCCAGCAGAAGACTGGGATGTGGCACATGATGTGGAGGCTTCGTGAGGTCTTGATGTGGGAGATGATGGTGCCGGCCTGCTCCTGATCTCTGAACCTCTTCCTGAAGTACTGCTCCTTCTGTGGGTCAGTGAACCCTCGGACCTCTGTCACCATGTCCACACACTCAGGAGGGATCTGATTGGCTGCTGCAGGTCGTGTGGTTATCCAGAGGCGAGCAGAGGGAAGCAGCTTCCCCCTGATGAGGTTTGTCAGCAGCCGATCCACTGAGGTGGACTCTGTGACATCAGTCAGGACCTCAGTGTTGAGGAAGTCCAGAGGAAGTCGACTCTCATCCAGACCGTCAAAGATGAACACGACCGGGAACTGATCGAACCTGCAGATTCCTGCGTCTCTGGTTTCAGGGAAGAAGAGATGAACGAGTTCCACCAAGCTGTACTTGTTCTCTCTCACCACATTCAGCTCTCTGAAGGAGAATGGAAATGTGAACTGGATGTCCTGGTGGGCTGTGCCTTCAGCCCAGTCCAGAGTGAACTTCTGTGTTAACACTGTCTTCCCAATGCCAGCCACGCCCTTTGTCAGCACTGCTCTGATTGGTGCATCTCTTCCAGGTGAGGCTTTGAAGAGGTCTTCTCGTCTGATGGTTGTTTCTGGTCTATGTGGTTTCCTGGATGCTGTTTCAATCTGTCTGACCTCATGTTCCTCATTGACCTCTGCAGACCCCCCCTCTGTGATGTAGAGCTCTGTGTAGATCTGGTTCAGAAGGGTTGGGTGTCCTGCTTTAGCAATGCCCTCAAACACACACTGGAACCTCTCCTTCAGGGTGGATTTGAGTTTACATCGGCAGACTGCAGCATTAGTTCCTAAGTGATAAGAAATCAAAATAAAATGTGGAAACTACTGTAAGTTATTCCGTTCAGCACATCAATTGAGAACCGTATTTGACTGTAACCAGACGAAAATAATTCATAGATCTATTACAAATGTATGCACTATATTGACAGCAGAGCGGAAACAGTGGAAATCCAAACACCGCGACGACCTCCTAACCTATCAGGCTCTCCTCTCCTCTTTCTCTTCTTCGATCTCTCAGGCAAAAAGCACTTTCTTTCAAGATAAGATCCAATCGTCCTATTCCAATCCTAAAAAACTATTTTCCATCTTCTCCACCCTCTTGGACCCTCCCAAGCCCCTTCCCCCTCCTCACTTCTGTCAAGCGACTTTGTTAACCACTTTGAAAAAAAGGTTGACGATATTCGCTCTTCTTTTTCTGACTCACCTTTCCTCACCGCTGGGTCACCTGACCGACCGTCAACCGGCACACTAACTACTTCTCCCCTCTCTCTCCAAGTGAGGTTCTTACCCTCGTTACCTCTGCCCGCCCTACCACCTGTCCTCTGGACCCTTTCCCTTCAAACCTCCTTCAGGCTATCGCTCTGATATTCTACCGTTTCTCACCCATTTCATCAACACTTCTCTAACTTCTGGTCACTTTCCAAACAGTCTCAAGGAGGCAAGAGTAAACCCTCTCCTAAAGAAACCCACTCTCGACCCGTCTGATGTTATAAACTACAGGCATGTCTCTCTCCTCCCGTTCCTGTCTAAAACACTTGAACACGCTGTCTTTAAACAACTCTCCTGTTATCTCCATCAGAACAACCTTCTGGATCCGCACCAGTCTGGGTTCAAGGCAGGTCACTCCACAGAAACTGCCCTCCTTGCTGTCACTGAGGAACTGCACACGGCTAAAGCAGCCTCCCTCTCCTCTGTCATCATCCTGTTGGACCTGTCTGCTGCATTCGACACGGTGAACCATCAGATCCTCCTTCACTCTCCAAGAACTTGGAGTTTCAGGCTCTGCACTTTCCCTCCTCACCTCATACCTCAAAGACCGTACCTACAGGGTCACTTGGAGAGGGTCCGAGTCCGACCCTTGTCAATTAACTACAGGGGTCCCTCAGGGCTCTGTTCTTGGTCCCCTCCTCTTCTCCTTGTATACAAACTTGCTCGGATCAGTCATTAGCCCGCATGGTTTTTCATACCACTGCTACGCTGACGACACCCAATTAATTCTGTCCTTTCCCCGCTCAGAGACCCAGGTCGTCGCACGCATCTCTGCTTGTCTAGCTGACATCTCTCAGTGGATGTCTGCTCATCATCTCAAGCTCAACCTTGACAAGACTGAACTGCTTTTCCTTCCGGGAAAAGATTGTCCCACTCTTGACCTGACCATCAACATCGGCACCTCTGTTGTTTCCCACGACTCAGACTGCAAGGACTCTGGGTGTGATCCTAGATAACAACCTGTCCTTCACTGCAAACATCGCTGCTGCAACCCGCTGCTGCAGATACACGCTCTACAGCATCAGGAGGACGCGTCCCCAGCTGAAGGCTGAAGGCCACGCAGGTTCTGGTCCAGGCTCTCGTCACCTCACGCCTAGACTACTGCAGCTCCCTCCTGGCTGGTCTACCTGCATGTGCCATCCGACCTCTGCAGCTCATCCAGAATGCAGCGGCTCGCCTGGTCTTCAACCTTCCTGAATGTTCCCACACCGCGCCGCTCCTCCGCTCACTCCACTGGCTTCCGGTAACTGCTAGAATGCACTTCAAGACACTGGTACTTGCGTACCATGCTGCGAATGGATCTGGCCCATCCTACATTCAGGACATGGTTAAACCGTACACCCCAGCGCGTGCACTACGCTCTGCATCAACCAAACGGCTCGCTGCACCCTCGCTGCAAGGGGGACCCAAGTTCCCATCAGCAAAAACATGTGGGTCCTGGCTCCAAAATGGTGGAATGAGCTCCCCATTGACATCAGGACAGCAGAAAGCTCACACACCTTCCTGCGCAGACTGAAAACTCATCTCTTTCGACTCCACTTCGAGCGATAGAACTATTAACAAAGCACTTATATACTAACAAAGGACTGGCTTATCTAAAGCCAGTTGAGTAGCACTTGAAATACTTGGCTCTATGAAACCTGATGTACTTTATGATTCTGTTTTCTTCAAGGTTGTGTCTTCCTGGTCGAATGCACTTATTGTAAGTCGCTTTGGATAAAAGCGTTAGCTAAATGCAATGTAATGTAATGTAATGTAAGTCTAAAATATATACTGACATTGTTTTAGAAAGAAAACTGTACCTTCTGAGTATTTTAAAGGAAGCGCTGCAATCACTTTTACTGTGTACATCATTTCATTGTTATATTCACTATTAATATTTAGTCGTTTTTTAACGGGCTGTCACTGCGGCGCAGGACAAGCCTTACCCAGCACCTGCCCTCAGACTTCAGAGAGACGCCACTGTCTTATCAGCGATATGTGATCAAGTTGGAGGAAGAAGCACTCATACCCGCTGGATCAGATGGGCAAGGCTAATCAAACGCCTGTGCATTTTGACCTGCCAACATCTGTCACTATGCATAAGAAAGGCAACAAATCAGTGATAGTGAAGTCCACTGGAAACGAGAAGAGCCAGTTCCTCGCAGTTGGAACGAAACTTCCCCCATACTTTGTTTTAAAACACAAGACTGTACCTAAAGAGGAAATACCAGCTGGCATTATCATACATGCCCAGGCACAGGGCTGGATGGACACGGAGCTTGTGGTGGACTGGCTCAAAGCTGTGTGGGTCAAATGGCATGGGGGACTCAGAAAGAAGAGGAATATGTTAATTGTGGATGCTTTCCCTGAACACTTGACTGAGCCAGTCAAAAAGCAAGTGAAAGAGATGAATGGTGACCTAGTGATCATACCGGGCGAAATTATCACTAGGTCAAAGGCACCAGTACAGAGCACCCATGGCTCCTGCCACTTCCTCTACTCCCCCGGCCGCCCCATCAAAACCGACAGGCTTAGGACGGGTGGATCTGATTAGGTTGTACAAAACATCCAGGCAGCAAGAGTGGGATCCACCACTGCCTGTTAAAAAGCTAAGTGGTTAGGATTCCAACATTGATGCAAGTTAGGGAAAAGGCCTACTTATGCACAGCCGTAACATGGGTTTTTTCCCGGACATGAACAGAGTGCGTAGCAATGGATTGAAGTGTACTGCACACTTCAAATACATAACTGCACAAAATGATGTCCGTGAAGTGGACAAGTCATGCCCCAGCATTAGCTTCCAGGTGCGGGTATGACTTGTACACTTCATAGACCTCATTTTGCTTTGACATTGCAGGGTTGATCTATGGTTTTAACCAGCCCAGTTAGGCTCTACCCAGGTTAACTGCGCCCTCTATTCCTCCACAGTAACGACCCGGGTGGTAGAAAGTAGGTGAGTGATGGCAGCCAATCATATCGATCAGGAGTAATGTGGTGGGTCAATGTCTTGATGCAACAGGGTGTTCATTCATTGGGGCTCCATCCACTGTACCCAAAGAGTCAAGTGGAGGGCGGATCTTGTGTGAGTTAGAACGATGGTTACGTATTGCTACCCTAGTACTATAAGCACAGGCGGAGCCCTCTAACAAGGACCCACATGTCTTTCCTATGCCTGTCGCTGAAGACGGTGTATGATTTGGGTAGGGTACGTTTATGAAATGTAAATTCAGTGTGATAATCCTTGCGTGTTAGGGGTGAAGAGTATTACCCAAAGAGCCCGTCTGTGTTTATAGAGCTAGGGTTACAATACACAACCATCGTTACCAGAGTTGGGTGTAACGCGTTACAAAGTAACAGTAATAATAAAAATTTTTTTAAGTATATATTTAAACTCTTACTTTTCACCAAATAACACCCACTCCATAAACAAACAATTCCTATCTTAACATTTAACAAAAAACATTATACACCTTTCCTAACTAGTTTAAACCCTCATTAAGCAATACAACATTCTACCACACACCTATATATATCAAAAACCATTCATCTACATCTTATACCAACTCTTTTATTCTTTTTAATCCAAAACAATCTATTGATAATACCAATACCTTACTTATACTTATATTATCCACATAACATTCATCATATAACACCCATCATTCCCCCCCTACCCCACCACCTTCCATCCCCCCATCACCTCAATACTACAACTCACATTCCCTCCCTCTATCTTATTAATATCTATTAATACCATCATCATGCCCACCATCAACCAATCCTACCTCTACTCTCACTTATAACAACTAATAACACTAGAAACCCACCACTCCACTCTCAGTCTCCACTAGAGAACCTTAATATCCAAACCTAACACAAGGTTTCGTTGAATGTATGAAGCCCATAGAGACCCCCCCCCCCCCCATCCTAGTGACTAATCACGCTCACGAAGGAGAGAGAGGGTTATAGCTGCTGATACACTACAATTGAAAAGCTCATTGTCCTGTCTCTCGTGCAAAATCACCATTGAGATAAGTGCTCTATAACGACGCTGTCGCTTACCAGTACGCCCTACGTATAAAGAAATGACGGTCAGTTGAGATCAATCTCGCCGTTACTATGAACCTAAGCGTTTCTTCACTACTAGAACTAGACTTTTCTCGACCTAAACCCCACAGTCCCGATATCCTCTACTGCGCTATATAGATGTCACAGCTACAAGCACCACAAATAAGCATACCAACCACTCTCGTCAAAAAGCTCCTGCCGGCCATCAGACCACAACGACACCTCACGTAAACCCTTCCTCTCTCCCCGTTAGTGCTATAGCCACATTTAAGGAAGAGATTCCACCAATACTTAACTCGATAGCATGTCTGCATGTAGGGGAGGAAACTTATACAAAATGTACACCACCCCAAATTGATCATGTTGTTGATAGTGCTACAGATGCGCTGCAAATAAAATTAGACTCTGTTGCTCCTTTGAAAAAGAAGAAAATAAAACAACATAGATTAGCTCCATGGCATAATGCCGAAACCCGCAAAATAAAGCAAAAGTCTAGACAACTTGAAAGGATATGGCGTTCCACTAAACTTGAAGAATCTCGTTTAATTTGGCATATTACTCTCAAATGAATATAAGAAAGCACTGCGTAAAGCGAGAGCAGCCTACTACTCTTCATTAATAGATGAGAATAAGAATAATGCAATATTTCTTTTCAGCACTGTAGCCAGGCTGACAGAGAGCCACAGCTCGATTGAGCCTTCTATTCCCATAGCACTCAGTAGCAATGATTTGATGTGCTTCTTTAATGATAAAATTGTTACTCTTAGAAACAAAATGAATGACCTCTTGCCTTTGACCAGTATAGTGTTATCAACAGCTCCCGGAAGCGTGGGTTCTGGTGTTACACTGGATAGTGAACTAGAATGCTTTTCAGCCATAAACCTTGAACAATTACATTCAATGATTCTCTCTTCTAAACCATCAACGTGCATGTTAGACCCAATTCCAACTAAGCTGTTGAAGGAAGTTTTTCCATTAATTAGCACTTCTTTATTAAATATTATGAATATGTCTTTATTATCAGGCTATGTTCACAATCATTCAAAGTAGCAGTGATAAAACCGCTTCTTAAAAAGCACAACCTCGATCCAGAGGTTTTAGCCAACTATAGACCTATTTCTAATCTTCCGTTCCTCTCAAAGATTTATAGAAAGCGGTCGCAAAACAGTTGTGTGATTACTTAAAAAACAATGAGTTTATTTGAAGATTTTCAGTCTGGCTTTAGAACACATCATAGCACAGAGACAGCTCTGGTTAAAGTCACAAATGACATTCTAATAACCTCAGACAAGGGACTTGTCTCTATTCTTGTTTTGCTCGATCTCAGTGCTGCATTTGATACTATCGACCATGACATCCTATTGCAAAGACTAGAGCACTTAGTTGGCATACAGGGAACTGCTTTAGGCGTTTAGGTCCTATCTATCTGAACGCTCTCAGTTTGTACGTGTCAACGATGAATCTTCCACGCAAACCAAAGTTAGCCATGGAGTGCCACAGGGCTCAGTGCTCGGACCTATTTTGTTCACATTATATATGCTTCCGTTAGGCAATATTATAAGGAATCATTCTGTACACTTTCATTGTTATGTGGATGATACTCAACTATATTTATCAATCAAGCCTGATGAAATTAATCATCTAAATAAAATTCAAGACTGCCTTAAGGACTTAAAAACGTGGATGACCTTAAACTTTTTGATGTTAAACACGACCAAAACTGAAGTTATTGTACTTGGCCCGAAGAATCTACGAAACAAATTATCTAAAGATATACTAACTATGGATGGCATTAATTTGGCCTCCAGTGAGACTGTAAGGAATCTTGGTGTTATATTTGATCAGGATTTATCCTTTAACGCCCGCATAAAATCAATTTCAAGGACCGCCTACTTTCATCTACGTAACATTGCAAAAATCAGACATATCTTGCCTCAAAACGATGCAGAGAAACTAGTCCATGCATTTGTTACTTCTATACTGGATTATTGTAACTCTTTATTATCAGGGAGTACCAAGAAGTCAGTCAAGTCGCTTCAGCTGATTCAAAATGCTGCGGCTCGTGTACTAACCAGAGTTAGGAAAAGGGACCACATTACTCCTGTTCTGGCTGCCTTACACTGGCTCCCTATAGAACACAGGATAGAATTTAAAATTCTTCTTCTCGCCTACAAAGCCCTTAATGGGCAGGCACCATCTTACCTTAAAGAACTCATTATACCCTACTGTCCTACTAGGGCATTGCGTTCCAAGAATGCAGGGTTGTTGGTTGTTCCTAGAGTCTCTAAAAGTACAATGGGAGCCAGAGCCTTTTCTTATCAAGCTCCACATTTGTGGAATCAGCTTCCAGTTTGTGTTCGGGCGGCAGACACCCTATCCGTTTTTAAGAGTGCGCTTAAGACCTTCCTTTTTGATAAAGGTTATAGTTAGGGCTGATTAGATTCAGCCCCTAGTTTTGCTGATATAGGCTTAGTTTGTCGGGGGACATCTTACTTCTTCCTTCTCGCTGTCTATACCCGTGTACTCTCATGTTCCGATTAACCCAGCTTCCCCACATTTCTTTCTTTTTGGTGTCTATATACGCCGGGATCCGGAGTCATGGATGATCCTGCGGTCCTGTGTCCTGGATCGCGAGCGCTGGATCTTGAGTCGTGGCTGTGGTCCTGGATCATCGGTCCTGGATGGATATCCTCGTGGATTCATCTTCCTATTATACACACATGCATTTCCAAACATTTGGACTACCTATGTTGCAAATGTATTATCTTCTCAATGTATACACGGCATCTATTGCACGTCTGTCCGTCCTGGGAGAGGGATCCCTCCTCTGTTGCTCTCCCTGAGGTTTCTCCCATGTTCCCTTTACACTGTGGGTTTTCTTTGGAAGTTTTTCCTTGTACGATGTGAGGGTCTAAGGACAGAGGGTGTCGTATTGTCATACTGATATTCTGTACACACTGTGAAGACCACTGAGACAAATGTAACATTTGTGATATTGGGCTATATAAATAAACATTGATTGATTGATTGATTGAGATATACTGCGCAAAATACAGATAGCAGGAGACAGAGGACAGCCACGGTCAGATAGCAGGAGACAGAGGACAGCCACGGTCAGATAGCAGGAGACAGAGGACAGCCACGGTCAGATAGCAGGAGACAGAGGACAGCCATGGTTAGATAGCAGGAGACAGAGGACAGCCACGGTTAGATAGCAGGAGACAGAGGACAGCTACGGTCAGATAGCAGGAGACAGAGGACAGCCATGGTTAGATAGCAGGAGACAGAGGACAGCCACGGTCAGATAGCAGGAGACAGAGGACAGCCACGGTCAGATAGCAGGAGACAGAGGACAGCCACAGTCAGATAGCTGGAGACAGAGGACAGCCACGGTCAGATAGGAGAACATTCAGGATCTGGATCAGTCTTATGCGATGATGTAGTATACTTGAAATAGTGGCTCTGCAGCAGGTATACTCGAAATTGAGAAACGGCCATAGTCTGTGTGAATTACTTTACATTGTGGGTGAGGGTAGATAGCTCCCATTGTTCTGCGACCTGTCAATCATCAAACCGGGGGTCATATTTCATTACGTGTTAATTTTTATCTGAAGTTGTACCCATCGATGTATAAAGCTCTACCGCAAAGTTATTCTCCTTCCGGCAGTAATCTTGATTCTGATTGGCCAGAAGTCTCGAAAAAACATCAG
Source organism: Champsocephalus esox (assembly GCA_036324585.1). NCBI lineage: Eukaryota > Metazoa > Chordata > Actinopteri > Perciformes > Channichthyidae > Champsocephalus > Champsocephalus esox. The sequence continues at coordinate 1,773,221 of CM070479.1, forward strand.
CAAAGACGTTTTATTGAGAAGATGATCACTATGTGACAGAAGCTTTCAAAACCGTTTATGGTCTCCAGTATTTCCAGTCCAACGCCTACTGCATGCACAGTGTTAGAAAACTGGGCCTTCATGATAAAAGTTTGACTTTTTTCACTCACACATCTGCGACCCACTCAAAACGGATCCCACCAGTTGAGAACAACTGATCTAAAGTATTCTTTAATGTTTGATTTTGTCTGTTTTGCACATCCTCATATTAATATCTTTGGACATTCGACTGTTTTATTGTAGATATCACTTCCAGTATCTTCTTGATATTTTATATTCTATATTTCTATCATTGACCATCTACTTTCCCCCTATGAAAGTATGTACTCTTAGTATGTTTTCATCAAATATAACGTATCAACACAAAAATGCAATAAATATACTGCTGTTTCCAGTTTATGATGGATGGTTTATGTTATGATGTATGATGGATGTATTTTGTTATCCACACATATTGTTTTTTTATTTGTAACACCAAACCGACAGAAAATATGGTCTTAACATGACCCAGTGGTCTAGTTAAAAACAGCTTCCTGTGTTCGAATGAGCTGCGACCCTCGGTCCTGACCAAGCCCCCAGGAAGTGCGCCGGACTCTGATGAAAATATTCGTGCTGGCCAAACGGCGGTACTACACTTCCGTTTGGTTGCCAGGCCCGGAAACACTTTTTCCCATTGACTAACATGGGGAAAGAGTGGTCTGTAAATCGTTGGATAATTTTTTTTAAACTAAATAAACTACCCAGTATGAACACTTGTATAGCCCTTATTCAAAACATTCGTTCCTCAAGTTGTAAAAATGTGCTAATAACGTTATTCTGAGAGTTATTTCCCTCTGCATTATGAACGCGCATCTAACCCACGGGACCACGCCGCCCGGCACGTTCATGTTACGTGTCCCGACCAATCAGAGCACACTGTGCTCACAGGGAGGGTGGGGGCTGGAGCTATTGGAGCTACAACGAGCCGTTAAAGGCAGAGAGTGAAATTCAGTGAATACAATACACGTCGTTTACAGAGATGCTGTTTGAGAAACCAATGTGAGTTGCGTTTATCTTTACCCATGGATGCACAATAAGAATGGACCCATATCGTCTTAGTGCCAGCCCACGGAGCTGTAATAATGGATATATTGCACATGTTTGCTGTAATTCGTTATCATACAACATGGGCTGTATGATTACATCTTGTACCGTAAATGTTGTATTAAATAAAGTTAATATTACCGATGTTAGATTAACGTCCCTGTAGCTTATTATTGCACTAAGAAGCTTGTTGCACTGTGTATATATATATATACTAGGGCTGCACGATTTTGGGAACAAAGTGAATTGCGATTTTTCTGACAAATATTGCGATTCGAATTGCGATATTTGTTTTTAAGCGACCCAACGTACGTTTATTGTAAAATGCGGCCATAACTCCGGCTAGGAAGGTCGTATCAACGTACTCCCGTCTCTACCACCCTCGCAGCCCGAACTACGAGTGAAAGAACTAAACTTACATGAAACTTCCGTTGGGTTGCTTTAAAGTCAAGCTTCAGTTTAAGGTTCACCCTGTAATAGAAACATGTGATGGAGCATTACTGACCTGACCCAGATGGTTTGTTTCACCAAACCATCTAGGAAAGCTCCATTGGAAGCCATTTGGAAAGGGCAGGCACTTTCAAATTCACTTGGCAGGTGATTGGATCAATCTGTCTATCACCTTCTATCATGAGCCACTTCTGATTGATTAACAATGGCTGGTACATGTGGAGCACAGCACTTCTGATTGGTGTGGATGACTGACACACAAGAAGAAAAAAAAAGATTGTAAAAATAAATATGTTAAAAAAAATCGCAGGATTCGCGATTTCATAATCGCATCATTTAAAATCGCGATTTCGATTTCAAATCGATTAATCATTCAGCCCTAATATATACACAGTGCAATCATTCTTTCATGCTAAATTAAACTCTGTTGGATATCACAAGATCCTGTTACAGCGTAATATAAGTACATAACGATTGATGTGTACATTAGCATAATTACTGGCTAGCCGCTAGCTGCTAAATGCATAATAACAAGTCATTACCATGCTGTCATGAATGCACGGTGCTGTTATGTGTACGCAAATTGACGTGCTTGATGTGAACGAGCATTTTGGTTAAAGTTGCGCATGCGCTATGAGCGCACATACGAGTACTTCTCAAGCATGCCGGGTAATCTGTGACGTTTCACTCTCTCAAAAGTTGGGCCATTTTATCATCATGCCCAATAAGCTACGCTCATAGGAATGAATGAGGCCCCGCCTCCCACGCTGTATCCAGTTCTTATAAATACATCCATGGTCCTGACGGACTCCAAAAGTCTGACATTATACAATCAAAAAAATAAATAAACACAAGGATAATAGTGTCTTATTTCAGTCAATAACAGTGTGTGGTTTAGAAGATAATACAAAGAAGGAAAAAACGATGAAACAATACAGATTTCAGTATTCTGAGCTCCTGCTCTCCCCCCCAACTGACAGCAACAAAAGTCCGACATTATAAAGAAGTAAAAAAATAAGGGTGCATTCACACCTGCCTGGTATAGTCTGGTTGAATCGAACCCTGGTGCGTTTAGCCGCTTGGTGCGGTTCATTTGGGTCGGTGTGAACGCAGTCCGAGACCTCTGAAGTGAACTAAACAACCGGACTCTGGTCCGCTAAAATAGGTGATTTCGGAGTGCTTGCTAGTGAACTCTGGAGCGGTGCATTGCTGGTGCGAACGCAGTCCGCAAGACATAGGAAGCGCAGTATTTACGTGTCACAAGAATGCGGATATCTTCAAAAATCTTTAGCGAAAGAGTCTTTCAAGACATCCGCGGTTGTTTAGTTAAAGAGTGAAGCAGAATTAAGTGTTGAACAGTGTTATGTAAAGTAAAAATGCTCCGTCGATCCGGCGTCATAGGCGGATTTGGGCCCGCTGTTTTAATCAGGGCTGAATACAACATTTTAATTATTTAATTATTATGTTTATTGTTGTTATTTGAAGGGCTTTGTCCTAATATTATCTATGTTGAAAGATTAGTTTAATATAATGTTTGTATTTTGCTATGAAATTCTGAATGAAATTCTGAATGAAAGGCTGCGCACGAGACTGGTTTTTCGCTGGGTTGAGTAGTGTAGGGTTTTTGAGTGAGGTGCGGCACAGCAGCCTGTCAGTTTACTCTTGCCAGGTTAGTTTGGCTAATATAATTTATATTTATCTGCAACAATGGATATCAGGAAGTGGTTCATGAAAGGAATATGGCAACTCAGCGCCAGATGCAGGCACATTAGAAGAAATCAGTTAACGAGCTAGCAAGCCAGCAAGGGACAAGGGAGGCTGGCAATCAATTATATTTTGAAGAGAAATGTAACCTTAACCTGTTAAGCCCTGAGCCTGTTTTTCAGGTCTCAGGCTCAAAAATGACATTCCCAGAACAAATGACCATATCTTCCCTTCTAAAAAGGGTTAAATTAATAATCTTTGTTCTCAAAGCAGGACCGGACTGGGACAATAAGTCAGGCCGGGAATTATACACCCAGCCAGGCCACTACCAGTTTTCTTTTGTGCCATTTTGCTGGATTTATTTGTCAATATTTACAGCGTTGCTGCCCGTAGTGATAGCCCTAAACTTTAAATCTACTACCCCAGAATAAACATATGGACATGGGTTACCATTTAATTTTTTTTTGCAAATCTATTTAGGAACCTAACCTATCCATGTTAACATATTTTAAGTGGAGGTGGACCTTAAATCCTATAGGGGGGTCCGGGGGCATGCTCCCCCGGTAAGATTTTTTTTTAAATGTTGGACTTAAATGCATCAATCTGGTGCACTTTGAGGGGGAAATAAAGAGACTACACCCATATGAAACATAACTGTATACATTTAAATAATCATACAATCATAAGAACATGGCCATAACCAATAACATACCATATCCAATATGAAAAAACATTGAAACTTCTTTATTTATTTGTTTTTGGTTCATTTATATTTGTGAGTGTGTCTGGGCTCCTGAACCAGCCTCACCTGTCTCCCCCCTCTCCCCCTGCTCCTCTTTGAGGCAGCAGCAAAGACTAGTTTTAGCTCTCAACAAGTTATTTGCATATTTTATTATTCATGCATATTTTACTAATCACTCCCCCTACAAATGGAAATATGTGTTTACATAACATGGTGACCAAACCGTTTGAGACCCACTGAGATAACTTAGACTAAGTTAACTATCTAAACACTCAGAGAGTCCTTTACCTCAACTGAGCTGTCGTTATCAGTCTCTCAGTCTGACAGCAGAGGACTCTCCTCCACCTTGTTGACAGCTCATTATATATCCGTTAGCGCAGCTAGCTAGCACCAGATGCTAACAACAACAATACACGTAACCGGTGCGCGCACTTTCTCTCTCTCGCTCACGCAACACATACACACCCTCCCGAGCTTGAATGACACACAGAGAGAGACCAATCGAGGGCATTAGTGTATGAAAGTGGCCATGTCGGCAGGCCACATCATGTAGACAGCCAGTCACCCTCTGTGAGGCAGAGTCAGACCCACATTTGCGCAGCGTTGCGTTCACAATACATACATACAACAACAACAAAATCCTCAGGCCAGCAGGCCACTCAGCAGGCCAGGCCATCGGGAAACCTCCCGGTCCTCCCGATGGCCAGTCCGGGCCTGTCTCAAAGTAATGATAAACCTGTGAGTTGGATGTAGAAAAGTCAGAATCAATATAGATGTTTTTTATTGGCGTACACATGCGTGGACATCACATTTTTGGTCATATGACCACAGTCGTTAATTCTGCTGAACTGGGGCCTCATGGCCACGTATGTGGGCACTTACACTGCCATCTGGTGGTGTCAGAGGAGTACAACACACTACGGTAAAAATTCAAAATGGCGGCAAACACAAGGGATAATTCAAGTGGCAGCTCCAAATACAAACCTCGACAAGGTAAGAAGTCCTATCATATTTCAAGGCTTTTTCTGATTTAGATATTTATCAAAGCATTGTATGTTTGTCATGACATGCACATTTGACAAAAAATGTGTAAAAATAACAATTTGGTATGCCGCTAAACATGATGTACATGTATGTGTACACAGGGACTTGGGTTGGTCGAAAATGCTAATATGTTAGTAAAAATGTGCACAAGTAAAATAGATTATAGCTAACGCTGGTGCAGCTAAAAAGCTGTATTTGATTTGTTCATGTTTTTATTTCCAGAGTGTTTTTCTGTGCAAAGAGCATTGGAGCTACTTGGGTTAATTGATTGAGACAACTCAGATTTGGAAGACTTGTCTGACAACGATGATCCCATCCTGGATGCCAATGATCAACCCCCACCACAGGAGCAAAGCAGCAGTGAGGATGAGGATGACAGTAGTGATGATGAGGACCCCATTCCTCAGCCTACTGAGCACAGCAGAGGACGTAAACGTCTCTGTGGTGCAAATAATGGTTAGCCAAGACCCAGTGGATATTTGTTTATTTTAGGCAGGGCCTCGGGGCTAGGTGAAGGATAGGAAGCAAAATGCTTATTTACAACACTTGTTGACAGGTTCAGGGACAGGTTCATCCCGCACTCCCAGACGGCGCCGTCAAACTCAGCAGATCGAGACTGATCGCTCCGATGATGACTCGGAAGAGCCAACACCAGGACCAAGCACTCAGGGACAGCCCAATAAAGGTACTTGTTATTATTTTAGCATGCCTTGAGGGTACATCTTCAAATTTCATATAAACGTCCACTCAGATTCAACTACGTTATGCACCAATACACCTCAGTGAATTGCTTGCATGGGTAAAAATATGTAACTTACTTTGCAATAAGTACTATTTTTATTCTGATTCTGGTTGTGGGAGGGAGGGAGCGGATCCACAGCTTGAGCAGCTGTCAACTCAACATTGTAAATAACATCTTGTTTTTGGCGTGAGAATAGTTTGGGCAGCGTGAGAGCGTGAGATTGAGAGTGAAAGCGTGTGTCACACGCCAGATGCGTGAGAGTTGGCAACCCTGTCTTATCATAGAGTGATAATGAGGGTACCCATCGATTCTGTGTCCCCTCACGATGTGAATCGATGTGTTGGATGTGCAGAAAAGATAAATAATAAGGGTTTTATGAGTGAGTTTCTGTGCAGTCATCTGTTAGCATTTTTCGCTCGTTGCTAATTCAGAGGATTGTGTTTTTTTTTGAAAAAAATAATATATGATCAGTTAGATGAGTTTCTTCCTGTTACATGGATATAAAACATTAATAGTTTATTAAATATTAAGACACCCTCAGACACTGTTTCCTCAGATGACGCGTTTTTCGGGGGGAAGGTGCTTAACAGGTTGAACAGCATTTCCGTACACATGAGTTGTGTTTAAAGTGTATAGTCCGTTTGAGTTTTACCCGTGTGAACGCAAACCGAACCTTCTGAAAAATGAAACAATGTAACAAACGGTGGTCTGGTGCGCACCAGAGAGCGGACTATTAGGTGTGAATGCACCCTTAGTGTGGCTTGATATTGAGGAAGAAAAAGGTTGATAAACGCTGTGAGAATGGATCTGCGAAGTGCATTTCTCCGCGATCCCAACTCGTCTATTACCAACGTTCAGGGAGCTCTATGCAAGTCAATGGGACGCCCTGATAGTTGAAACTCAACGCTAAAGGGCCGCCCTTGCGTTGGAAAGTGACGACAGGGACCCTGACATAACATAGGCCGAGTTGGGAGTGAGAATGTGTTGCCTTGAGTACTGTTTAAGTATCAGTAATACTTTGTAATAGTCTGTATGCACTGATTCACATGACAATGTTCCGTAAAGTGAAACTCCTCTCATCTCCCCTCCATCATGTTAAATGTGTTGAACCCTCTTACTGCTCTGCAGATGCTCAGCCAGCTCCTCTTGCTTCATGCTCCTCAGGAAGTGCAGTGAGACGTTCAGAAATGCCTCTCTGCTGCTGCTCCTCTGCTCTTCATCCTCACCGTCCAACACCTCCTCATCCTCCCTCTGACTCTCTAAGCATTCTGGGTAATCTGAAGTCAGGACTCTCCTGATTTTCTTCAGCTCGTTCTTCACAAAAGTGACAATGTTCTCCTCGAGCACCTGGAACAGAATAACATGTACACTTTAGCTGGTTGGAGTTAGGTAGGTTCTGTTAGGGAAATACTTGTCCTAGACTCCTAGATATGACGTGCATGACCAACCCTGACGTCTGTTATCTCCTTTGAGGAGAGAGGCTGCTTCAGCCATGATGTTGATGTTCCCATTCTATGACCGGGCAACCCGAGGTCACACATGGTTTATTGGTGTGGGTGCACTGGGACACTTCCTTCTCGGTGCTTGTGGACTCCAAGGTGTGAAATCTTCGAGGCCATAAGTGTCAGACGCAAGTTGCTCAGTGTTCCCAACTGTTTAGGCTATCTTCTCAAATATGTTGATCACTCTCTGTGAAACCAGTTAAAAGGGCGAACGAGAGAGAGAGAGGCGCTGCAGAATGGACGTGACAACTCTACCGTGAAGTCAGAACCTCTGGCTCTTGGACTTGTGATGTGAATTCTCCGGCCGAAGCTCCAAATAAACCATCAGTGTTTGACATCAAAGCTCCTGCTCTTCCCGTGTCTCCTTCATGAGTCGGTGACTCCCACTGCATTGCTACACAGAGGTTTCCCTTACAAATTGGCGTTGTCGGCAGGATACCAACAAATCTTCAGAACTGGTAAGTTTGATTTCAAATCTACATTTGGATATTGCCTTACCAGAATCTGTGATTGACGGTATCCTACATTTACCTGTGAAGCTGAGCGGCTGTGTTTCGTTTTTGGTTAATGAACATTTGGGGATAATAAACCCAGGGGATCAGTGTCTGGGGACTCAGTCCTGGCTGATTTCCTCTGTGTGTGCTGCTCGGGACGTATGTGCCATACAAGCATGCACAGCTCATGTTTAGAGAGACCGCTTTTGACTAGTGATTGCCTTGAAGTAAATCCTTAAGCTGCAAGCTGGTTTTGATTGTATAGTTTGATAAGTGAGATTAACTAATGGTAAATGATAAAAGATATTAGTTTAAAACAAGTATTTTAGCTATTTATGCATCTGTGTTATTATGTGTGTTCATTATTGTGCTTTTGACGAAAGATGATCAAACACTGATGAGAGATGAATTTTCCTATTATGATTGTCTGTATCAATCATTGTGATTGAATGTTTCAATCTTATTCTACTTTGTGATGTAATTAATGTAAGGTGAGACCACACTCAAATCTAGAGACGCCTATTGATTTAAGTATTGACCAAATTATTATTAGACTAATGTTTTTAGGTTATCATAAATGATAAAAAGAGAGGACTGTTAGGGAAATACTTGTCCTAGACTCCTAGATATGACGTGCATGACCAACCCTGACGTCTGTTATCTCCGTTAAGGAGATCGGCTGCTTCAGCCATAATGTTATTGTTCCCATTCTGTGACCGGGCAACCCGAGTTCACAGATGGTTTATTGGTGTGGGTACACTGGGACACTTCCTTCTCTGTGTTTGTGGACTCCAAGGTGTGAAATCTTCGAGGCCATAAGTGTCAGAAGCAAGTAGCTCAGTGTTCCCAACTGTTTAGGCTATCTCATCAAATATGTTGATTACTCTCTGAAACCAGTTAAATGGGCGAACGAGAGAGAGGCGCTCCAGAATTGACGTGGAAACTCTCCCGTGAAGTCAGAACCTCTGGCTCTTGGACTTGTGATGTGAATCCTCCGGCCGAAGCTCCAAATAAACCATCAGTGTTTGACATCAAAGCTCCTGCTCCTCCCATTTCTCCTTCATGAGTCGGTGACTCCCACTGCATTGCTACACAGAGGTTTACCTTACAGGTTCCTATTTTTTATATTTTATTGTGTATAAAACTCCCGCATTACTTGGACTACTCTTTTCACCCCCTAGCATAGGCCCGAATGGTTTCAACCACATTGTTCATTTTGTGTGTTGTGGACATGCGTGTGCGTGCATGAAAATATACCCACACCCATCCAATTACCATTGCATGTCAAATTCACTACCCTGGAAATCAATAAAGTAGTTAAATTGGAACAGCCTGTGGAAAGCCGTTCTTCCTCGCACATCCGTCGCCGACACCTTCTAACAGAGGACAGGAAAATCTAGCTGCAGCACGACCCGTATATTTTTGCACGCCGTGTTCTCAACATATTGTATATAATAACAATACAAAAGTGGGGTATGTACTGACTAGATGTGGTACTCTGTGACACTTGTGAAGTGTGAGAATTTTCGATCGGGTGGTGTTGTCTCAAATCGCACATGGCTGCTCTGCCAAGCTAGGATTGCCACTGTTAACTAGCTTGCATTGTTATTGTTATTGAAATAACAATAACGTGCTGTGTGTACATTTTGATTGTGTAGCGTTTAAAATCGCATATGGCTGCCAATTGCCCTCCCAGGAAGTTATGATCTCTGCTGTAAGCTAGCTAGCAATGTCATTATTTACGATAATGATTATTGGCTCAATTAAGCAAAAAATAACATATATGTGGCTTTTTTTCGATAACAGTATCGTAGTGTATGTATTAATTAGTGTTAAATGTGTTTAGTTTGATAAGTATCCAGCGTTTCACTCTCATACTTGACAGTTATGAGAGCACTGTCCTGTATTCATAGTGCATTTTGGTAGCATCGGAAGGCACTCATGACAGTGATTGTAACTATAAGAGTACGCAAATTGTATGCATCGGCATTGTAGTTCAGTATTTAGTTTGTGGCTGTTGAAGTCAGCAGGAGTAGCTGTGCTTGTACATTTACTCACCATAAATATGGAGTCCAGCTCAGTTTGATGCTGCTGAGAAGACTGACTGTCTGGGACCTCTCTATAAATAGAATATACAGTTTACAGATATGTAAATGGTCATCAAATTATTTCTGGGTAAAATACCATTTATAAATACAATTAAAAGTAAAATAATATAAATTTGCAATGAACATTGTATTTAGCAACAGAGAGCTGCAGGAATGAACCCTGACACCCTGACATGAGTCATTTCATCTCTTCCTGTTCCCTGGTCTGGAGGTCAATGGTTTTCTGAATGTGTTTTTGGTTGTTATCCTGAAATAAGGTCTAAGGTTTACAGAAGTAGACGATATTTTAATATTTTGTTTTACAACCAAATACGTCAGTAAATACCCCACTGGTGAATTAAAACATGTATACATCTCAATGGCTCGTTATTGAGGGAACCCGTGCAATGCTAACTTCATGTTCGGCCAACACAAGTACTTTCTCCTAACTCACTTGGATTGTACAAAACACAACTTGATGTACTGAAGACAGGTCTCTGCTGTTGAAGCCTGATAAGATGTTCAGGAGATACAACTCTATACTACTATTACAGAATATGGAATTTGAATCATTTTAACCAAAAGAACAAAAAATGCTTTTGCTTTTAAGTCTTACTTTGGAATATCAGAATGATGTCTGTTTTCAAAACCAATAGGTCGAGGCATAGAGCTGTCACTTTTCATCGATAAACAACTGGGTCCAGGTCCAGGAGAGTCTGGTCTCTCGTGTTGGATCCTGATAACATCTCAAACAATGATTACTGTGCAGGAGATAATACACTGCCAAGACTTTGTAGAATAACAAACATTTTAATTAATTTAACAAAACACATAAAGTCCACTGTTTACGTTGGATCATCACTATGCCGTCCGTCCTTTAAATTGATAGGTCGAGGCATTGACGAGTCGCTCTTTATTGACACAGATGTGGGTCCAGGAGAGTCGGGTCTCTCGTGTTGGGTCCTGGCAGAAACACAATCAGAAGTGCAGAAGTTAAATAACTTAAGTTAGTGATGTGCAGGAGATAAAACTCTGCTGAGAATCAGATGGGATTTCCAAAATGTTTTCCCATATAACAAAAATAACTTTTGGTTTAAGTCGTACTCTTGACTATCACAATGCTCTCCATCTTTTAAATTGATAGGTCGAGGCATAGACGAGTCACTCTTTATTGACACACAGCTGGGTCCAGTTCCAGGAGAGGCTGGTCTCTCATGGTGGATCCTGATAGAAACAAAAAGATACATGTGTAGGAGGTACAAAGTGCTGATTATGATAACAAACCTTAAATCCACTTTAAATGTTACCTTGGACTATCATTATGCTGAATCTTAAAATCCACAGGTTGAGGCTCAGACTGTTCACTCTCCATGGACACACAGCTGGGTCCAGGTCCAGGTCCAGGAGAGTCCGGTCTCTCATGTTGGAACCTGATAGAATCAAAAACATGATAAATGCAAAGATCCACTGCATTTCAGCTGCTATGATGTAAACTATACACGTTGATGTAAACATGAGGTGAACATTACTTTTGATCAAAGTTGTGTCCATCAGTGACGCCAGCAAGTTCAAACAACCCTCTTGAGAGTCAATACACTTTTTTCAAATAATCCAGGTATATGTCCAGGTCTGTTTTCAGAGGAAGGGACTCCCTCCTCGTTGTCCTCACACTGACTCATATCAGTCGTACCTGCAACAAACACAACAACATGCTCGTTACTGCTCCTTCCTCTCGGCCACACACTGGATCTGGGAATGAACAAGAAGGGAGTCTGAGTGAGCTCATACTAAATCAAACACAAGGTATTTATCTATGGAGATTTACAATGAACTGTGTTCATCAGCAATATCAAGACTGAGAGAAGTCAACGGACGAGCGGCATATCTGCTGTGAAGGTAAGGGTTAGGGTTTTGGGGAGCGCAGCGGGGTGCACAGGCTCTCGGGCAAGTATTTTTGTTTAAAACATGTTTAAAAACTCCTGTAATAAAACCAATACAAGTTTATAAAAACCCTGTTTTGTCTGTGTTAAAAAATTAAATGAAATAAAATAAAGAAATGCAATAAAAGGGATAGAAGAGAGCAGCTGAAGCGCAGAGCGTGCTAAAACCTGTACTCCTGTGTCCGAGACTGTGTCCCACAACATCTGGTCAAATACCTGGTAAGTAAGCTAAACACATCTGGCTAAAAGGACAGAGGTTGACTTTGTTTAAATTGGCTTGTAGGTCAAATTTGTAAATACATGATAAATAAATACCTAAAAGTGGTGTATACAATCAAACGTTTTGTTATCTTGCATGCAAAAGGCATGCAATTGTGACATACAACTTCTTCATAACATTGCACCTTTACCCACATTTGTATCCACTGCAAAGGATTGTGGGTCAGAATAACCAGAAAGGAGTTTTCCACAGACGCACAGTATTGACTGATCTCCGTCCTCTCTGTGGACGCCTGAAGACACAGATCCAGTATTTTTGTTGGGTAATCTATGGTAGGGCTAACCCATGCGGTGAAGTCAGTATTTGCAATGTAATTACATACACGCCCCCTTGACAGTGAAACGCCACGCGTGAGGGTTTAGATTATTTCCCCGTCTCAATCCAAATTGAACTGTATGAAATAAAAAGGCACATTTGTCTTGAAGTAAATAAAAAGGGCGACCTGGAGCCAAGCCTGCAACTTCCCCACAGGGGAAAGAGTTGATGCTGAAAACCCAACGCCTGCAGGGGGGTCTGGGGGGATTCTCCCCCACGTGACTTTTTGAAATACTAACATAAAATACACATTCTGGTTCTCTCTTGTGAAGAACAATAAATACATCTATTACTACACGACATATTTAAAAAAATGAATGCCATTTTAGTTTTGTGTTGCTTTGTTCTGAAACGCTGAACCTGCTGCTCCTCACAGAGTGAAGAGGGAAGGGCTGTGAATGACTTTACATTGTGGATAAGGGTGGATAGCCCCCATTGTTCTGTGTGTCAACATGAAAGACAGCCCACACCTATCAATCATCACACCGTGGGGTCTGATTTCATTACGTGTTGATTTCTATCAACACGTAATGTTGGATCGATGTATAAAGAGATGTACTACAGCAAAAGTATTCTCCGTCGGGGACTTCCTGCAACAACACCACGTCATTATCTTGATTCTGATTGGCCAGAAGACATTATCAAAGATGTTCTATTGAGAAGACGATCACTACGTGACAACAGTTTTCAAAACCGTCTCTAGTCTTTGGTATTTCCAGACGAGTGGCTGAAATGACTAACTACTGTCTGTGCAATTCACTCCACGCGAGTTGGCGGACTTTATTTTATTTACTTTAACATCATTGTTCATGGTGGGGCTAAGACATTTATTGGTATGGCTGTAGCCTACCCCAACCACCCTGGCGCGGCCACTGCACAGATCTGTTCTTTTACTGTGATTTTATCCAGGTTAAAGTCAAGACAATTGTAACTATCGATCCTACACCAATAACACAATCAATCAATGTCATTTATAATCGCACTTTTCATTGTAATAAACAAAACTCTAAAAAAAAATGTGCTTGAGTAAAAATATCTGAATTAAAACATTTGAAACATTAAAGGTGGGGTAGGAAAGTTTGAGAAACCGGCTCGAGATCGCTTGAATTTGAAAATACACAACCGGAGAAAATCTGCCACTTCCGTACAGAGCCCCTCCCCCAACACACACGAACGTGCACATGACCAATGAGGGCACGAGATCAGTGTGTGCCCCGATGGAAGACTGACAGGCAGGTAGGCCATCCAGTTACTTTAGCCGGCTCAGATGATTGGTCGTGCTTTTTACAGTGGTACGGCTTCCACAGATGACTTTTTATTATGGATTTTTTGTCAAAGCACTTCAGATATTCACTGCTATCTGGATGTTAAGAGCATTCCATAGAATATAACAAAAAGTGTATCTCGAGCCGGTTTCTGAAACTTACCTACCCCACTTTTAAGGCTGCGGCCACACGAGGACGAATTCGGCCGTTTGCGTTACTGTTTAGTGTCATATAGACCGTTCGGCCACACGAGGACGACCGAATACGGCACTGAACGACTGAGGAAACGATAACGGGTCCCAAGGTGGATAGAAAGGCATACGCCACTCTCTGGGGGGTCAAACGGCTCCGTGTGTGCGCCCTATCCGAACATTTTCAGATCACTGATAGTGATTGCGCAATAGCCCCGCCTCTCCCCACCTCTTCTGCTCACCTCCGCTTACCCCGCGCCATTGCTGAAGTGTTTCGCCACCAACAACAACAACAATGGCGGATCGCAGAGTTGCTATCGTGCTCCGGACGCTATTGACCATGCTACAGTTGTTTGTGCAACATCTACAGCAATAATGATGAGGCAATAGCCCCGCCTCTCCCCACCTCTGCTGCTCACCCCCGCGTCAAAGTAAACTGCACCCTGAATTCAGATTATTTATCTTTCTCTCGATATGGACCTAAACGCGAGTGAAGTCTAATCTGACAGGACGGAGACACGCAGCTCTGCTCACCTGCAGCTCCTCCCGCTGCAGCAACACACACACTTCAAGTCAGATCATCGCCCTTAGCTATTTTAATTACCTCTCAAACTCCTAAACTAGTTATAAATATGTTTATTTTTACTGTCGGCCGGGTCACTCGTTACTGGATCAGCTGCTGCATGAGACAGACACTGACGCTGTCCGAAGAGAGGGAGGAAAAAGAGAGGCTCTGTGTATTTTATTATTATAATATATAGAGTCGTTATTCATTTGTTTTAAAGCTCAATAAATAACAAAGAAGACCTTTGACATTTTGTCCGGAAGATTTAAACTTGAATACACGTTGACTGGCGAACAACTCTGCCCGGTTCCCTCGGCCCCCACCGCGGAGAATAAACAGAAGGGCAACCATGACAACCATGCTTCTTCGCTGCTTTTGTGGAGGAAGTTACAGCGCCACCTACAGGCTCTGCATATGTACTGCAGCTCCTCCAGCGGTTGGAGCTAAACGGAGCGGTCTCGTGTGGGCAGACACTATCCGGATAACTATTGCGTGTGGACGGAAGCTTTTTTGCGATTGCGTTTGCGTTAATCCTATGCGTTTAGCCGTTTTCGTCCTCGTGTGGCCGCAGCCAAAGTATAGAGGGCAACAAGAGGATGGTTAAAGTTCTAGCAAAAGGCATTGTTAAACATTTTTTTTTGTATGCCTTACAAGTACATAAGCTTCAAATAAGATAAACCATTTTGAGTGATACAAACAAAAATGCGTTTTTTTGTTGTTATTTTTGATTGGCCAGGTTGGAAATTGCGAGTCAAGTATTTATTTCTGAACAAAATAATTTTGGATGAAGTTTTAGTAAACATTTTTGATGAAACACAACAATTTGTGACCTCGATCTTCTGATATTCATGCTGAAACATTATCAGTCAAACTGTCAAAAACACAAGACATCAAAAGATAATAAACAACAGGACTGATCACCGTGGAATTCCCCTGGAAACCAACGTCAGAAACAACAACAGAGCCGCCTGCAGCGTCTTGGCCAAATAGTCGTGTCGCACACACATTGCAGTGACAACAGCAATATCAAGTACGTTCTGCTCATACCGTCAGATGATAGAACTGGCCTTTCTGAATGGCCACGTTAAATCCTGGATTCTGATTGGTGGGTCTGTTATCTCTGTTTAGTAGTTAGTTGCTAAGGACGCTCTGATCGAGGGACCCTGTGCTGTCATATCGATCCGGTCAGTGTAACTTCGTTTAAAGACATTTGAACTGTCAGAAAACACCATGAATACTTTGAGAATATGATATTTTAAAGTAAATAAACAGAGAAGAAGAACACTAGAGTTTAAAGGGAATGGGCTCTGGCTGTATTTAGAGACTGGTTGATGGGAAATACAATTTAAACAGACCTGGACAGTTTACTGAAAACCTGGATCAGTGCTGCCGTCATTTGAAGTTACGATGCTGCAGTTCAGACGCTGATACTAGAACAGAAGACGGACCCTCCACTAACACATCTCACGCAATCACAAACATCCCACCAGAAAACTCAACGCTCCATCAAACAGTTTCAGATACAAAGTCCAGCTGACATGAGACTCCACTGGAGCGTCTCTGACTGCAGTATCAGTGACAGACATGAAGGCCCTCTACACACAGTGACTGTGAAGAGACCACAAAGGTGATATATCACATCTGCTATGTTTACTCTCCTATGTTGAACTTTTTTCTTCTAAACATGCCAGTCTCGTTGATCGAAGCTGTTGGACCGGATCAGAAACTGCCTGCATGTTTCACTGCTGATGATGATATCTCAGATTACAATCAAACTGCTGCCAAAAGCTGCTGGCATCATTACAAGGAAGTCTTTCTAAAACCATTCTTCTTTAACTCCGAGGGAAACTCTCCACAATACTATAGAATAGATTTATAGCATCAGCATCAGGAGACGTTAGTCCTGTCCATTTAAACGGTGATACAGAACAAGTGATCCTGGTGATCAAACATCTACAGATTCCTCTGGTAGGATTCCCACCTGAGGAACTGAGTTTTAGGAAACAAAAATACTTTCTCAGGTTAAGTTACTTCTTGGTTGGAATTATCTCCAAATGTATAATCTCAAATCAAAAAGCATCTCTATCATATTATCACCTGCTGAATTCCCTTCAGGTCAATTGAGACCCAGTCAGTGAGAGGTGATGTAGTTCTGCCAGCAGGCCACTAGGTGGTGCTAACGGACCCTCTAATGAAATAAAGCTCAGCACTAACACGTGATGAAGCAGCGTGGATCACGTGCATGAGTGCCTGATCGGATACATTATATTACATTTAGCAAACTCTTTACTTTTTTTTTAACTTTTTTTACTAAATACAGAATGACCCCTTAAACGCACCAGGAGCGTCTGCGACTGCGCGGCGCTGCGACCTCCTCCTGCGTCATAACCCACCAGGCGCGTTTCAAAACGTTGCGGAAGCGGAGCGTCGTGTGTGCAGCCTCGCAGTTGTTGTTGATTTTGGAATATTTCCTGGACATTTTGTACTTCTACAAGTAGTAGGCTACGTAGTTAAATGGTTTAGGGTTGTGTCTGTTGAAATCGGGTTTATTGTTGTTATTGTTGTTGTGTTGTAGACTACAGACACAGTTAATAATAATTGTAATATTCCAGTTATAAACGACATGAATCAAAGATGTCTTGCTGTATTTTAGTGGTAACAAAATATGCATCCATCATCATAATTATTCTATATATATATATATAATGTACAGTGCCTGTAAACCGGAGGAGAACGCTGGCATGTATTCTCCTACTTGAAAGACGGTGGTGGGGGGGGGGAGAAGGAGCCGGTTTTGGGTGTACCCGGTGCACCCCCTCAGCCAGCAAAGCAGACAACAAGGTGATTTACTTCCTGCCTGCGCTGCGCCGCAAGAAATTCCTTGCGGCGAGGAGCTTCTGGGCGCGTCTGGTGGAATAGCACCCATTGACTAGAGTGGCCGCGATTTTTGCGAACGCCGCGGCGCGGCCGTAACGCAGCGCAGACGCTCCTGGTGTGTTTAGGGGGGAAGGTTATTTCCTTTTTGGCCGAGGTGCACATTGTTAATAAATGTAAATATTGTTGATAAAAATGATCAGTTAAATTCTCAAAGAGCAACGCATCAAATGGCAACACAGATTGGGACTGATGTTGATGGACTCAATGTCAAAGGAAACCAACATCAACAATCTGCTTTTGACTCGGCCGACTGTGACTCGAGAAACAAACAGATATATTTTACATGATGTGCCTGCATGAGAGGAAACACTGTCTGTGTTACTAAGTACTGGATTCTGATTGGTCTGTTGTTTCTGACTTGGACAGGTGCAGAACACCTTGATCAGTGCTGCCGTCATTTGAAGTTACGGTTGCGGTTCAGACACTGATATTAGAACAGAACGACGGACCCCTACATGTACACATCTCACGCTGTCACAAACATCCCATCAGCAAAGTCAACGCTCCATCAAACAGCTTCAAATACAAAGTCCAGCTGACATGAGACTCCACGGGAGCGTCTCTGACAGCAGTATCAGTAAAGACAAGCAGGCCCTTTACGCACAGGTATTATATCACGTCTGCTATGTTTCAATGTTAACACATTACAAAACAAACAAACATGTCGGTCATGTTGATCTGAGGTTTTAGACAGCATCAGACACTCCCTGTTTTTTTCACTGAAGATATGAACTCAGAGTA
This sequence comes from Champsocephalus esox, assembly GCA_036324585.1. Classification (NCBI taxonomy): domain Eukaryota; kingdom Metazoa; phylum Chordata; class Actinopteri; order Perciformes; family Channichthyidae; genus Champsocephalus; species Champsocephalus esox. The sequence goes on from CM070479.1 coordinate 1,791,342, forward strand.
CAATCAAACTGCTGCCAAGAACTGTCGCCATTACAAAGAAGTCTTTCTAAAAACATTCACCTTTAATTTCTGAGAGTAATTCTCTATGATACTCAGGAATAGATTTATAGAATCAGCACCAAGACACATTTGTTCTGATCAGTTAAACAGTGATACAGCACGATGTGATCAGAGTGATCTGAGATCACCATCTACAGATTCCTCTGGTGGGGTTCCTTACTGATGAACTGAATGTCATCAGGTCAAGTAACTTATTGGTTGTATCCATTCCCAAATGTATAATAATGGACCTAATAAACTTGCAAACTAAAAAAGCATTTCAATCATATTCTCACCTTCTGGATTCCCTTCAGGTTGATTTAGACGCCTGCGTGTGTGGAGGAAACTCTGCTCATCTCTTCCTCTTCAGTCCGGTGTCTGCCTGCATCTGATCTGGGGACGCCGTCACTCCCTCATAACTTCAGAGTATAACAACACACCAGAGTGACGTGAGAACAGGTCCAACGGGAAGAAGAGCCAGTCAAGGTGAGAGGTGATGGAGGGGATGAAGTTCTACTAGCTCTCCACTAGATGGTGCTGACTGATACAAAACCTTTCAGATCAGCAGGTACAAATCATAGACTGTATATATAAATGGACGTAGTGTCCGTGACGTCACCCATAGGATTCTGCAGAGTTGCCGAGAAGCCCTTAGTAGGCGGAGTCGGCCACTAACGGCTCGACTGTGACGTCAGAGTCTAATCCCACCTGCTCCAGCCTGCTCCAAATAAGGGCAAAGAGGCGGAGCCGAGGCGGGACCTGCTTCTGAAGCACAAGGCGGGGCTCCAAGCTCCCGATCTAGCTCAAGCTACCAAGCTAGGCTGACATGCTCACATGCTCACTTAATTCATTTATTTAGCTAATACTACAGCGGGCTGCATGCGAACCAAGTCCGCATTTTAGTTTCTGCTAACAGAGCCGCTGGGAGCTAGCTAGCCCCCTGTGGCTCCGTTAGCTCCATTAGCTCCGGTGCGGGTCGGGTGGAGTCCGGCGTTGGAGTCCGGCGTTATAACTGGAGATGCGAAACGCGGACTTGGTGCGCCTGCAGCCCGCTGTAGTATTAGCTAAATCAGGCTGGAGCAGGCGGGAGTTAGACTCTGAAGTCACCGTCGAGCCGTAAGTGGCCGACTCCGCCCACTAAGGGCTTCACGGCAACTCTGCAGAATCCTATGGGTGATGTCACGGACCCTACGTCCATTTATATATACGGTCTATGGTTTGTACCTGCTGATCTGAAAGGTTTTGTCGGTCAGCACCATCTAGTGGAGAGCTAGTAGAACTTCATCAATCAATCAATCAATCAATGTTTATTTATAGCCCAATATCACAAATGTTACATTTGTGATATTGGACTTCACAGTGTGTACAGAGTATCAGTATGACAATACGACACCCTCTGTCCTTACACCCTCTGTCCTTAGACCCTCTGTCCTCAGACCCTCTGTCCTCAGACCCTCACATCGTAAATGGGAGAAACCTCGGGGAGAGCATCAGCGAACTCTGCAGAATCCTATGGGTGACGTCACGTACCCTACATCCATTCATATATACAGTCTATGATTTGTACCTGCAGATCTGAAAGGTTTTGTGTCGGTCAGCACCATCTTGTGGAGAGCTAGTAGAACTTCATCCCCTCCATCACCTCTCACCTTGACTAGCTCTTCTTCCCGTTGGACCTGTTCTCACATCACTCTGATGTGTTGTTATACTCTGAAGTTACGCCCAGGCCTAGGGGAACCTAGGCGCAGCACAAAGTTGCACTCTGCCCACTTTTCCCACTCCCAAGAACATGGACGCCAAGGCAGAGAAAGTGTTGCGTAATGTAATTACCAAATCAGAATCAAAAAATACTTTCACAAAAACATGCTGAAAGTCTGATTACACACATTACAAACAGGAGTAACAAAACCACAAACGAACTAACCGTCAACACAAAAATCTAACCTAACAAATGAGAAAAATAAACGTACAGGCTTCTTACCTACTCTAACTTAAAACAGGAGAAGACGAATAATCCAAAAGAAAAAGGTTTTTGCACTCCTGAGAAAATAAATCGTGTCTACAAAGACAGGTTTAGCAGCTTCTCTTTACAGTCTCACCGCAGAAGAGAAGAGAAAGACTGGTATACGGTAACATGTAGGTACACAGGACAACAGGACAACAGGACAACAGGACAACAGGACAACAGGACAACAGGACAACAGGACAACAGGACAACAGGACAACAGGACAACGACCTCAACATGCGCAGAGTTGGGAGTAGGAGAAGTTGAGTCAGAGAGCGACAGAGGAACTGCAGCTGCAGCTTAACATGCTCCCGTCTCCTCAGGTGGACCAATCAACATGCAGAAGGTAGCTAATCAGCTAACGGGCACCACCTGCTCACACACACTCACTCACACACACACACACACACACACACACACACACACACACACACACACACACACACACACACAGGAGGAGGGGGAAATATACACACAAATGACCTAACAACCCAGGGTCGTAACAATTGGTGTATCAACAGAAACCGTAACTTAACTTTTTTTATTAAATGTGCCAACTGCTAGGACTGTCTTAGTGAAGACAGCTTTTAGATGCGCAGCTCCTCTGTCTTGGAACAGTCTGCAAAACTAAATGGAAACTGAACAATCTGGTGCCACTAAATGTTTTTAAAGCTCGGTTGGATGCTACTCAATCGGAAGCTGTTGGTACCTGCTCATGTGGATAGTTATGTAAATGATGCTGTATGATGTCCTTTTGTTGTTCTGTTTATGTTTTATGTTTCATGTGGAACTACTTGAGCAGGTCTCCCTTGAAAAAGAGATCAATGATCTCAATGGGATTGTATCTGTATAAATAAAGGTTTGAAATGAAATGAAAATCAACTGTCTCATACTCGGCTTTTAATAAATGTTTTTTCAATGTATTCAAACGTTTTTGTGTCTTTTGCAAATTGTCGTAAGTATTTTATTGTTTTGGTAAAGCACTTTGAATTGCCTTGTTGATATGTGCTGTATAGATACACTTTTTCTACTGGCAGAAATGTTTCTTTTCTTTGTAAAATGGTGAAATGATATCCTCGGGGTTGAACTATTTGTGTACAAACTGCGCAATAGCAGTTTAATAAAGCTTTTTTTAGAGCAGCATTTACAAGCTGCTAATACTCTCTGTCATCATCGTTATTAAGATCAATAAAGATTTGAAGACAAAATAATCTGTCAATGATCTCATGACTCAAGACATTTTTTTTTAACCCAACATTTTTTCAGAAGTGTACTGTATATAGTACAAAGATCTCTCCTAACGTAAACACTGTAAGAAGTGCTCACTGAGATGCAGGGAAGTTACAACAAATGAACTGCATGGATACATTAAGTTATTTTCCAGTGTTTGCCAACCAGCTTGACTACATAGCATTACATTGAGTAAGCCACGTTGCTTAAAGGCAAGGCAAGGCAAGTTTATTTGATATAGCACCTTTCAACACAAGGCAATTCAAAAGTGAATCTTCCATGCAAACCAAAGTTAGCCATGGAGTGCCACAGGGCTCAGTGCTTGGACGTATTTTGTTCACATTATATATGCTTCGGTTAGGCAATATTATAAGGAATCATTCTGTAAACTTTCATTGTTATGCGGATGATACTCAACTATATTTATCAATCAAGCCTGATGAAATGAATCATCTAAATACAATTCAAGACTGCCTCAAGGACTTAAAAACGTGGATGACCTTAAACTCTTTGATGTTAAACACGACCAAAACTGGTTATTGTACTTCATTATACCCTACTGTCCTACTAGGGCATTGCGTTCCAAGAATGCAGGGTTGTTGGTTGTTCCTAGAGTCTCTAAAAGTACAATGGGAGCCAGAGCCTTTTCTTCTCAAGCTCCACATTTGTGGAATCAGCTTCCAGTTTGTGTTCGGGCGGCAGACACCCTATCCGTTTTTAAGAGTGCGCTGAAGACCTTCCTTTTTGATAAAGCTTATAGTTAGGGCTGATTAGATTCAGCCCCTAGTTTTGCTGATATAGGCTTAGTTTGTCGGGGGACATCTTACTTCTTCCTTCTCTCTGTCTGTACCTGTGTACTCTCATGTTCCCGATTAACCCAGCTTCCCCACATGTCTTTCTTTTTGGTGTCTATATACGCCGGGATCCGGAGTCATGGATGATCCTGCAGTCCTATGTCTTGGATCGCGAGCGCTGGATCTTGAGTCGTGGCTGTGGTCCTGGATCATCGGTCCTGGATGGATGTCCTCGTGGATTAGACGCCAACCATTGGAATTAATGGTGAAAAAAAACGTAGGGATCCTACAATTTCAGAGGCGTTTTTGTAGAAATACTACGTCCTACGTTGAGGACCAACGTAGTTATTATTACAGTTTAGATGTGAGACTGGATTGGATATACACCTGAACATCAGCAGGAGAGGACTCTTTAAAGTAGAGGCACTACATACTGATATACACCTGAACATCAGCAGGAGAGGACTCTTTAAAGTAGAGACTCTACATACTGATATACACCTGCGCATCAGCAGGAGAGGACTCTTTAAAGTAGAGACACTACATACTGATATACACCTGAACATCAGCAGGAGAGGACTCTTTAAAGTAGAGACACTACATAATGATATACACCTGAACATCAGCAGGAGAGGACTCTTTAAAGTAGAGACACTACATACTGATATACACCTGAACATCAGCAGGAGATCATTTTAATAAAAACGTTTTGGTGCCAGTCAGCTCCTCAATGACTCATGTTTTCCTACTAAACAGATTTCCTCTCAGCTTTTGACGGAGAACGCAGCAGATTCATTCATTGATGAAACGTCAGAATATTACCTGATGGTTTTGTTGCAGTGACTGCAGGTTATCATCGAGTTACAAATAAAAAATAAGAACCTGCAGATAAAAGTCTCCGTGCACCGACAGCAGGACTTTTCCTCCGTCCATTCCCATTTCTGTTTAGCTGTCTCTTCCTTTTTCCTCTTGAGTCCTCTATCACTTCATCTCAGCTCCCAGAGGGGTGAGTCGGCACATTTCCTCCGTCCTGTCCTCACTCTGCAAGAAGGCTGAGAGGCAGAAGACCAGAGGAGGGACATCTAAAATGCAGCAAAACGATTTTAAAGGAAATGATCCACCTCTTTTTTTATTATTTGTAATTTACTTCATTGGACTGCTTTATTTTCCTAGCCACAGTGTGGTGGCCCACAGGCTAAAGAGTGACGCACACAGCTGGGAGACCAGGGGACACTAAAGAGTGACGCACACAGCTGGGAGACCAGGGGACACTAAATAGTGACTCACACAGCTGGGAGACCAGGGGACACTAAAGAGTGACGCACACAGCTGGGAGACCAGGGGACACTAAAGAGTGACGCACACAGCTGGGAGACCAGGGGACACTAAAGAGTGACGCACACAGCTGGGTGACCAGGGGACACTAAAGAGTGACGCACACAGCTGGGAGACCAGGGGACACTAAAGAGTGACGCACACAGCTGGGAGACCAGGGGACACTAAAGAGTGACGCACACAGCTGGGAGACCGGGGGACACTAAAGAGTGACCCACACAGCTGGGTGACCAGGGGACACTAAAGAGTGACGCACACAGCTGGGAGACCAGGGGACACTAAAGAGTGGGACGGAACGCTTGGTGACGTTCAGGATTATAAAGCTGGATAACTGTCTTGATGGGTTTATCTGAGCCTTATCTGACCTTAAACATTTCTAATCTTTTTTGGACAAAAACAACATTTTCCAAAAAAAAATGTACTTAAAAGGAAGTTGACCCAAACTTTTTTTGGAATTTTTAGTGTCCCCTCCCTTGTGTGTGCGTCACTTTTTAGTGTCCCCTGGTCATCGTTGTGTGCGTCACTTTTAAGTGTCCCCCCTACTGATACATATTTTCAAAGACTTTCAAGGATATTTTGCACATATGCACATTTCTAAAAGCTGACTTGTTCAACAAAGTGGTGGCAGCGCTGGATTCAATATCCGGCTCCGGGACATTTTCCCACAGTCCGTTTGAAACCGAACCCCCCGGGGAGGCAGCAGGACGATCTGCACAATATCTGCTTTCCGTGCACACAGACATCTTATATCAGGTTTCTTTCCTCGGATCCTGTAAGGAATAATCAATATATTGTGCTGGAACTTTAACCTGTTAAGCCCGAGAGACCCCGGTACCGGAAACAGTGTCTGAGGGTTCATTTAATAAACTATGAATGTTTTATATCCATGTAACGGGAAGAAACTCATCTAACTGATCATTTAAAAATAATTTTACAAAGAAATCCCACGCTGAGCCAAACGACACTCTGATGCAAACCTGCATGCGCAAGGCCCCCACTTTTTTTACCATGTGTGTGCGTGGGGAAATTCCCCTTCGATTCTATTGGCTCTAGCGGTCAGAAAGAGATGTCAATCACCAAAATCGACCAATGGGTTCCAGAGAAACTGTAAAACCCCCATTTCCACCCAAATCACCTCAGAGGTGGAGTTGTGTTGCTAAACCTCTCTAAGAAGGTCAAATGTCACTTGTTTTGCATCAATCTTGATACAGGGTACTTATTATATGTTGTACTTTGGATTCCAAAAGCTTTTAGTCTACCTTACCATCATCCAAGGTTAGTTTTCACTATAAGTAAAAAATAATATTAGGACGTACACTATAATTTACAGTTTTTTACCATGTTCAATCTGAATTTTCTTTAAAATAAAAACATCTACATTGATTCTGACTTTTCCAACTCACAGGTTTATCATTACTTTGAGAAGAAAGATTATTAATGTAACCCTTTTAGAAGATATGGGCATTTGTTCTGGGGATGTCATTTTCGAGCCTGAGACCTGAAAAACAGGCTCAGGGCTTAACAGGTTAAAGGACATAATTTACTGCAGTAGTGTTTTCCCCCGGACTGGATGGGCGACACCTTTGTTTTTAGCCGGTAGCATGTAGCTAATATCGTGTATGTGAGTTGACGAACATCAGAAGAAGATGACGAAGCAGGATGAGATCACTACAGAAGAAGACCCGCCCCCGTCTACGTCAGCCAGTGGATGAAGACTAAAGTACGATATAAAACACGACGTTCGGGAGAGAAACGCTCTCTTTTTCATTCAAGCAACGGTAGATAGCGAACTCAAGTGGTCTGTGGCCCAGTGAATTGAATGAGTGGAACCACAGCTGTGTTCCCTTGTATACCTACAATACTATTGCATTAATACATACTGTTACACTTTACGAGAAGCTTCCTGGATTCTTTTCAAGTACTCCTGCCTCAGATCGTAGAAACCCAACACTTTCCTCGGATCCTCAGATCAAATCTCTTCTCTGTAAACCTGGATCAGACTCCCGGTGACACCCGGGTCCTTCGGGGCTCCGCTGATTGGCAGGGCTCTTAATTGCGACCACTGCTTTGTGAATAATACATCCTCGTCTAGCTAAGTGGACTGATGAAATATTAACCAGGGCGAGAACATGCCATGCAAGTCTATTCTGAGGAAGAGGAATCAGAGAATATCCTCACTTCAGCTGCTGTTTTGTTTTTGCTCGGCTCCTGGCTGTCAGGATTAACATGCCTGAAGAAATCCCTGCTGGAAACTGTCTTCTGTCTTCATGTTGGCAAAGTATGAAGTCCCCCTCTAGCCTATTTCCTCATCTGTCACTGACAAGTTCAAACTAATAAAGCTGCTTCATCGGGTAAAACTATCAAGAAGTAAACGAAGAACAACAAAAACCTCATGGCAGTCTTTTACTGTCTATTTCAGTATCTGATGGCTTGGATGTTTTTATTGTATTGTTATTGAACGTCTTTGCAGTTAAGTTGACTGGATGTTCCCCAAAGCAATGCACACATGAGATAGAATAAATAAATAAAAACACTCCCATTTCATTACTGCCCCTGAAGCTACAACATAATTGCTTTTGCTTGAGAAAAATGACACTTAAAAAACGTTTCGACCGAAAGTGTATCGCTTGAGCTTTAAAGACCTAATTTCCACATTATATTAACAAGTTATCTTTCCGTGGATGTCTTATTCTGTCCAGTGCAGGGATATATAATTGAAAAGTAATGTAGTGGTGGTGACGTGAAGTCATGTGACCGTGCTGTAGTTTCCTTTATAGCCCAACATTAGCCACCTTTAGCTTAGCGGTGGTGACGTGAAGTCATGTGACCGTGCTGTAGTTCCTTTATAGCCCGACATTAGCCGCCTTTAGCTTAGCGGTGGTGACGTGAAGTCATGTGACCGTGCTGTAGTTCCTTTATAGCCCAACATTAGCCGCCTTTAGCTTAGCGGTGGTGACGTGAAGTCATGTGACCGTGCTGTAGTTCCTTTATAGCCCAACATTAGCCGCCTTTAGCTTAGCGGTGGTGACGGGAAGTCATGTGACCGTGCTGTTGTTCCTTTATAGCCCAACATTAGCCACCTTTAGCTTAGCGTTGGAGACGTGAAGTCATGTGACCGTGCTGTAGTTCCTTTATAGCCCAACATTAGCCACCTTTAGCTTAGCGGTGGAGACGTGAAGTCATGTGACCGTGCTGTAGTTTCCTTTATAGCCCAACATTAGCCACCTTTAGCTTAGCGGTGGAGACGTGAAGTCATGTGACCGTGCTGTAGTTACTTTATAGCCCAACATTAGCCTCCTTTAGCTTAGCGGTGGTGACGTGAAGTCATGTGACCGTGCTGTAGTTCCTTTATAGCCCAACATTAGCCGCCTTTAGCTTAGCAGTGGTGACGTGAAGTCATGTGACCGTGCTGTAGTTCCTTTATAGCCCAACATTAGCCGCCTTTAGCTTAGCGGTGGTAGACGTGAAGTCATGTGACCGTGCTGTAGTTCCTTTATAGCCCAACATTAGCCACCTTTAGCTTAGCGTTGGAGACGTGAAGTCATGTGACCGTGCTGTAGTTCCTTTATAGCCCAACATTAGCCACCTTTAGCTTAGCGTTGGAGACGTGAAGTCATGTGACCGTGCTGTAGTTCCTTTATAGCCCAACATTAGCCGCCTTTAGCTTAGCGGTGGTGACGTGAAGTCATGTGACCGTGCTGTAGTTCCTTTATAGCCCAACATTAGCCACCTTTAGCTTAGCGTTGGAGACGTGAAGTCATGTGACCGTGCTGTAGTTCCTTTATAGCCCAACATTAGCCACCTTTAGCTTAGCGGTGGAGACGTGAAGTCATGTGACCGTGCTGTAGTTCCTTTATAGCCCAACATTAGCCACCTTTAGCTTAGCGGTGGAGACGTGAAGTCATGTGACCGTGCTGTAGTTCCTTTATAGCCCAACATTAGCCACCTTTAGCTTAGCGGTGGAGACGTGAAGTCATGTGACCGTGCTGTAGTTCCTTTATAGCCCAACATTAGCCACCTTTAGCTTAGCGGTGGTAACGTGAAGTCATGTGACCGTGCTGTAGTTCCTTTATAGCCCAACATTAGCCACCTTTAGCTTAGCGGTGGTAGACGTGAAGTCATGTGACCGTGCTGTAGTTCCTTTATAGCCCAACATTAGCCACCTTTAGCTTAGCGGTGGAGACGTGAAGTCATGTGACCGTGCTGTAGTTCCTTTATAGCCCAACATTAGCCGCCTTTAGCTTAGCGGTGGTGACGTGAAGTCATGTGACCGTGCTGTAGTTCCTTTATAGCCCAACATTAGTCACCTTTAGCTTAGCGGTGGAGACGTGAAGTCATGTGACCGTGCTGTAGTTCCTTTATAGCCCAACATTAGCCACCTTTAGCTTAGCGGTGGAGACGTGAAGTCATGTGACCGTGCTGTAGTTCCTTTATAGCCCAACATTAGCCGCCTTTAGCTTAGCGGTGGTGACGTGAAGTCATGTGACCGTGCTGTAGTTCCTTTATAGCCCAACATTAGCCACCTTTAGCTTAGCGGTGGAGACGTGAAGTCATGTGACCGTGCTGTAGTTCCTTTATAGCCCAACATTAGCCACCTTTAGCTTAGCGGTGGAGACGTGAAGTCATGTGACCGTGCTGTAGTTCCTTTATAGCCCAACATTAGCCACCTTTAGCTTAGCGGTGGAGACGTGAAGTCATGTGACCGTGCTGTAGTTCCTTTATAGCCCAACATTAGCCACCTTTAGCTTAGCGGTGGAGACGTGAAGTCATGTGACCGTGCTGTAGTTCCTTTATAGCCCAACATTAGCCACCTTTAGCTTAGCGGTGGTAGACGTGAAGTCATGTGACCGTGCTGTAGTTCCTTTATAGCCCAACATTAGCCACCTTTAGCTTAGCGGTGGTAACGTGAAGTCATGTGACCGTGCTGTAGTTCCTTTATAGCCCAACATTAGCCACCTTTAGCTTAGCGGTGGAGACGTGAAGTCATGTGACCGTGCTGTAGTTCCTTTATAGCCCAACATTAGCCTCCTTTAGCTTAGCGGTGGAGACGTGAAGTCATGTGACCGTGCTGTAGTTCCTTTATAGCCCAACATTAGCAAACTTTACCATCGTCCCTGTACCACTTTATTTTCTGACATTTTAATCCAACCCAGTCTCACGGCATTTCGTGCAATAGTCACGACATTTAATCTATTGATTCGTGTTCACCAACATGATTTTCCCCTTTTTTTCGTGTCACACAGAACGATTTTAAAAGCAATGGATTTCGTGTGTGTTTCGTGCCTGCAGCACGTCTTTTTGTCCGGTCGGGTCGTGGAAGACCGGAAGCTGTGGGGTTCATAAAAACATGTTCTGACTAAATATCAAGCCACGATTATTGTTTTTATTTTAAATTGTATAATGTCTGACTTTTTTTGTCGTCGGTGAGGAAAATAAATGGGGCTCAGAGCCTCAGGATACTGAAATCTGTATTTGTTTTAATCTTTTTTTCCTTCTAATTTGTTATTCTTTTTAAAATAACACACTGTTATCCTTGTTTTTATTTATTTGTGTTATTCCATAATCTCTGGCTTTTTTGGCGTCCGTCAGGAACTGAAATAAAAATAACCGGAAACAGACGTAGACCTATAAAGGACATTTCGAGCATCATTTGGATACACAGCCACTGAACTGATTACCCAAGATCCTCAGCTATGGTCGGTAATTGGATGTTTTAGCCGTAATGCACGTAGGGATATGGTGTGAATGTGATATGAAATCCGAAAAACATTTCGGAGTTTAGGATGGCCGAAGACACTACACTACCCGTAATCCCCAGCTATTGTTTGGGACTACAGTCCCCGTGATTAATCTTCAAGCTCTGGGATTGGATGTTGGAGTGGCAGTGCGCCAAGGTTACGCCGAGCGTCAAACAGCTGTTTGAAATCGAATAAAACCACGGCAGACTATTCAAAACTGGACTTGAACGCCCCCCAGAACTACACATGCTGGCTATTGTGTTTCGCAACATGTTCTCTATGGCACGTCTTTACTGGGAGTTGTAGTTTTAGAAGACGTTTTCATTTTTCCCACCATTAGAAGTTGACAGTATTAAACTGTGTACATCCCTGGAGGTTTAGGCGATAGGAAACAAATTGGTGTGTACGAATTTAAATATAAATTAATAAATGGGTGAAAATCGCTTGAGTGCGTAATGGGCAGCATTAATATATATTCTACTCCACTACAATTCAGAGGTTAACCTGGTATGTTGACTCCACTACATTTATTTTAGATACTTTGAAGATTCTGATTAATGATGTGAAATATAAACAACCCTTAAATCAGACTTTAGTTACACCTGAGTAAAATACAGGGAAGGTCAAGTGACAACAATCAGGAGAGATATTTGATAGTTGGTGCTTGAGAAGACTAAAAAAAACATGTATCTGCAGATCTCTATAAAGTATATTCATTACTCGTTATTCTCTAATAGTTAATTAAAGACTGTATATAATTGCTATTTTGCACATCCCTTTCAAGATTTCAAGATTTTCTAAAGTTTATTGACATATCATATACACAACTAATAACGTGCTTTAACCACTAGGCGGTGCACACAAGGTACACACAGCCATAATAACTTTGTATTATTAGTGTAGGACACTTGTGTATGTACAACATCTGAAGATGTCTAGTTTTCTTCATGTTTTCACATAATTGTACAGGATATTGAAACACGATACCTCACTCAGATCCATCAAGCAGTCACCTGATGCTCAGAAAACAACCTCCTACTTAACACAGCAAAAACCCAGGAAATAATCATCGACTTCAGGCTAAAGCCACAGCCCAAATCACCTCTATCTATCTCCGGCAAACTCATTTCCACCACAGAATCACTCAAATTTCTTGGCACTCACATAAGCAATAACCTCAAATGGAAGACCAACACAGACCACATCTACAAAAAAGCCAACCGAAGGCTATTCTTTCTGCGGCAGCTCAATAAATACAGAGTGAGGAAACATCTCCTAATCCAGTTCTACACAGCCATCATCCAAAGCATCCTCACATCATCCATCACCGTCTGGTACAGCAGTTCAGACAACCTCTCCCGGAATAAACTTCAACGTATCATCAATAAAGCATCAAAAATCACCGGCAGTCCCCTTCCATCACTCGAATCACTTCACCACCAACGAACTGTCACAAGGGCAAAGCAAAATCATTTCTGACCCCTCCCACCCAGGTCACCATGTCTTCCAACTTCTGCCCTCAGGGAGGCGCTACAGGTCACTGTCCGCCAAAACCGCCCCCTTCAAAAACAGCTTGTTCCCCTTTGCAATACGGACACTAAATGGACTCTAAATAACCCCAATGAACAATAACAATCCACCACACCTTGAACTTTATGTTATGATACGTCTTTGCCCTGTGCTGTGTGTTGTACTTTTTATTGTCTGTTTATTGTATGTTGAATTGTATGGAACAAGCTGTAATACTCTGCACTGAACACGAATTCCCCCAGCCTGGCTGTGTGGTCATTAAAGATTCTAATATTGCTATACTATTTATCATGTTTTACTTCTAATATCTGATTTGTTAAAAATCACAGACAGAAAGGTATATCTGACATTTAATGGTAAGCTATTGAAATTGTGATTCCATAGATGTGTCTCCCATCACCCAAAACCCCTGACTATTCCCTCAACTCAGTATTTACATTCTTATATTCAAAGAAAATCAGTAATATCTTTAAAAACTACAAGTCCTTTTCTATCAGCGGTGCACCGTTATGGTGTAAATATAACCTATCTACCAATTGGATCAAATATTGGTGTTGATACTGCAAGGAGACGTATTGTGTGAAGAGAACTTGAAGATGTTGTTTAATTGCTGATATATTTATGATCCACGTCAAGTATTCAGTTTCCGTGGCATTTCTTCCAGTTTGTCCAGAAGTCTTCTCATCTAAATAGAGAACTACGGAAGATCTGTAATATGTAATGCAGCTGAACCGTGTATTACAATGCCGTTATGTGATGACTTTCAACGAGAAAAGCAAGAACACTCGGAATATAGTATTATTTTCTTCTTTTTAAAAAAAATGTTTTTCGGATTTCATATCGCATAAACACCATATCCCAATGTGCATTACGGCTAAACAATCCAATAACCAAGCTTCTAGCTGAGGATCTTGGGTAATCAGTTCAGTGGTTGTGTGGTGTGTATCGCAATGATGCTCGAAATGTCCCTTATACTGTAGGCCCACGTCTGTTTCCGGTGACTTTATTTTGAAATTCAGTTCCTGACGGACGGCTAAAAGGCCTGAGATGATAGAATTAAACGAATAAATAAAAACAAGGATAACAGTGTGTTATTTAGAAAATAATAACAAATTTAGATTTAAAAAATACAGATTTAATTATTCTGAGGCTCTGTGTCACGATCTGTCTTTATGGTGTCTTGTCTAGATCTATTTTTGGTTTTCTGTCTGCGTTTTGTCTTGTTTAAATCTGTCTGTGGTTCCCTGTCGTTAGTTTCCCTGGTGTGTCTAATTTAACCGATTGTGTTCACCTGGTGTCCCCGTGCTTTCTGCTCCCTCCTCACCTGTGTCTTGTTTGTGTGATTAGTCGTGTGTGTATTTAAGTTCTGGTTTTTCTGTCTGTCTTTGTCGGTTCGTCTTTTGTTGGTGACTGAGTTCACCGGTGAGTGTTCTGTTTTGTCTGTGTTGGTTTCATTATCCTTGAAATAAAGGTTTATCAGAGTTATCTGCATTTGGGTCCTGCTTCCTTCACACACCGTGACACTCTGAGCCCCATTTATTTTCCTCACAGACAGCAACAAAAGTCAGAAATTATACGATTTAAAATAAAAGCAATAATTGTGGCTTGATATTGAGTAAGAACATGTTTTTATGAACCACACAGCTTCCGGTCTTCCACGACCCGGCCGGACAAAAAGACGTGCTGCAGTCTGCAGGCACGAAACACACTACCAATAGAAATACATTGCTTTTACAATCGTTCTGTATGACATGTAAAAAAGGGGGAAATCGTTAATCGACATTAATGTCGTGACTAGAGCACGACATGCCGTGAGACTGGGTGGTTTAATCACATCCCAGTGCTCATTTGTATGATGATGTAACCATAAGTAATTAAAAACACACCGGACAAAATGTGAAGGACCTCTGGTTGTAAAATCTTGAAAATGCTCCAGGGCGTGAAGTGATGTGCATGGATGCACGAGTGTGTGTGTGTGTGTGTGTGTGTGAGAGAGAGAGGATGTGTGTGAGTAAACCATCTCAATGGTAATGTGATGTAATGAAAGCGATGAAATTGTTCTCAGCTCTCCCACACCTGGTACAGGACAGAAATAGACGTCAGGGCCACAACTACACTGAGTGTGTGTGACAGCCGTGTTCAAACAGGCCGCAGTGTGTGTGTGTGTGTGTGTGTGTGTGTGTGTGTGTGTGTGTGTGTGTGTGTAAGGGTTAGGGTTAGGCATGTGTTGGTTAGGGTTAAGGTTAGGATAAGTCTCCAGGAAATGCATGTAAGTCAATGTAATGTCCCCTGAAGTGATGTATACATGGTATGTGTGTGTGTGTGTGTGTGTGTGTGTGTGTGTGTGTGTGTGTGTGAGTGGGTGTGGGTGGGTGTATGTAGGTAGGCCACTGTAGCTCTGCCTCATCCACTACACACTTTATTGGCTCTTTAGGTGGATGCAGAAAACACAAGTTAGTAATTGAATCATCCCTCTCAGAGGTCCTTTATTTGTGTACACACACTGCAGCCAAGATATGTGTTGGTGATCTAAACTACACTTTATCTTAATTAAAAGCAGTAGAAAAGCCTCTTAAAGTAAGCTGCAGGAGCCCTGCTGTCATTTGTGTTTTGCATACATAACGAGTCCTGTCGCATGAAAAGATATTTAGTACGAATAATGCGGACTATTTACATGTTCTCCACAAAAGGCAAAACAGGGGACTCTTTTATATGTGGAGCTCGCACTGAAGCCCAATTAGAGGTGAAACCTGCGAGGGGTAGAAAGACCAGAAGCTCAGTGAGTGAAGTCCGGCAACACCTCTCCAGTGTCAGAGCTTCAGTGTTGTGTTGTGTCCAATGTGTGTACAGTATGTGTCATGTCTGTGTATTTATTTATGTCATTTCATCTCTAGTCAAGTCCCCGTGTTTCATGTCTCGTTTTCCATTTCCTGATGTGTTTCGTACTTACCTCTTGTCTCTCATTGCAGGCCCTGTTTCTTCCTCCCTTTGTGTGTTTTCCCGCCCTCGTCAGCGTCTGCTCCGCCCCGGATTGTTTCCACCTGTTCCCACTCACCTCATGTTTAAATAGTCCTGTCTCCCCCTGTCCCGTGTCAGTTCGTCTTGTTCGTTTCCATGGATGGTCGTGCCTCAACAAAGAGAGGATCATTTCCAGTCTAGTCAGGTTTTGTTATTTTTGTAAACTTCAGTTCATCTTAAATTCTCTTTTTGTTAAGCTTGTTTTTTCCTCCTTGTCAGCGCTTTTTGTTAAATCCATTACCTACTCTGTTAAGAGGGATTTTCTGTTTTCTTGAAATTAAAAACACATGTTTTGCTACATTCAAGACTGTCTCTGGGTCGTGCATTTGGGTTCTCCAGTTTGTGTTAAGGTCGTGACGTTCAGTTCGTGGAGATGACAGGAAATAAAAATATCACTTCATAACCTCCGGGACAAAAGACTCCATGTAAACCACCAGGCTTTAAAGCAGAAACATACGAGATGTCTGGCAAGATGATACAGAGATACTTGTAGATTTATGGAAAATATGAATTATTTTGACAGCTTTTTCACCATATTTGGAATAAAAGACAGTTTGTGTCTCAATGCTATAAAACCTGCCGTTGATAAAGCACATTTACATCCTGTTATGTTGAATCTATCTCCTCGACTTGCTGTTAATGACGTACAGTAATTCACATTCAGCATATACAAGTGACTAGACCTTATACTGTATATCTACAGTCTATCTATATCTATATGCTGTTATCCCAAATCTTTCAGAGCCAGCGTTTTATCCCCTTTGAGCATGTGTCAGCTTTGTCAACCAGAAGCTGTCATAAATCGAAAACATTTTTTGTGCCAGTTTTAAGCCACATTTGTACATTTTGAACCCAGTATTTTACCCGGATAAGGATTTAGTGATGGGACACCTGAATCTCTAGTTATCAGAGAACTAAGCCGAGCTAACTCAGCTGCAGAAATGCATTTTTCATCTGAATATGGCGATGACAGCTTCATATTCTGAAGGCCTTTCTGCATTTGCTTAAAATCAACCAAAACCCCAAAATGATCCAAACAAATAATTGACATAAAGCCATGTTTATCTTAAAAAGGAGTTCTCTGCTAATCTATTCTCACCTTTCATTGGAAAGTGTTCCAACTCTCACAAATTCTTATCACTGGCTTCATGAACATGTCTTTTATTCATGTGGAAATGTCCAAGGTCTACAAAGTGCGAGAAGAGTCTATATACAAGTACATGGCATATGATATATACATAATTTGCAAGATGCCAACAGATGAATGTTTATGGATGTTGTTTCAAAGTACAGGTGTTTAATAGTCTTAAGGCCAGTGGGATGAAACTGTCCCTGAGTCTGGTGGTTTTAGTACAGAGTAGCATCAACCTTTTCCTCATCGTCTCCTCCATTTCCTTCTTATATGGAAATATATATTCATATTCAAGGCACTATATTTCAGTCTCTACAGCAGCTGGTGTTTATTCTCCTTCAGAGAGTAAAGGAGGCACTTGCACCCCATACACACCATCCCATAAACTGCCCGTGTGTCTCCTCAGTTTGTGTTTCCTGCCCGTCATATCGGAGGGATAAAGGCAGGAATTCAGAATCCTGGTTTCATCCAGACTTTCATCTGTCCGTAATGAAGAGCTTTAGGAGGTGAAGCCTGTTATTAAAGGATCAGGACGGCTTCAGATTGAGCCGCCTGGTGTTTGGAGGCGATGGAGAGGGGCGTGAGGGCAAGAGGTGCAACCATAAGTGTTTTTTTTAGCGACATGGTGGAGTCTGACAGTCAGTAAATTGCTCAGAAAGGTGCAAGAAATAACCATGTGATTTTGGATTATTGCAGAAAATAATCCCTGTGTCAAACAAACATTTATGATACACCTTTAGTTCAGCAGGATAATCTCCACATATGAACATTTCTGAAGAAAAAAGCTAACATTAGCCTAAAAAGGAGCTACAGCACGGTCACATGACTTCACGGCACCACCGCTAAGCTAAAGGTGGCTAATGTTGGGCTATAAAGGAACTACAGCACGGTCACATGACTTCACGTCACCACCGCTAAGCTAAAGGTGGCTAATGTTGGGCTATAAAGGAACTACAGCACGGTCACATGACTTCACGTCACCACCGCTAAGCTAAAGGAGGCTAATGTTGGGCTATAAATTAACTACAGCACAGTCACATGACTTCACATCACTATGCTAAGCTAAAGGAGGCTAATGTTGGGCTATGTTGCGCTTTTCAACATCAGGAGGATGCGTCCCTAGCTGACCCAGAAATCGACGCAGGTTCTGGTCCAGGCTCTCGTCATCTCACGCCTAGACTACTGCAACTCCCTCCTGGCTGGTCTACCTGCATGTGCCATCCGACCTCTGCAGCTCATTCAGAATGCAGCGGCTCGCCTGGTCTTCAATCTTCCTGAATGCTCCCACACCACTCCGCTCCTCCGCTCCCTTCACTGGCTTCCGGTAACTGCTATAATTCACTTCAAGACACTGGTACTTGCGTACCATGCTGCGAATGGATCTGGCCCTTCCTACATCCAGGACATGGTTAAACCATACACCCCAGCACGTGCACTTCGCTCTGCATCAGCCAAACGACTCGCTGTACCCTCGCTGCGAGGGGGACCCAAGTTCCCATCAGCTAAAACATGTGGGTTTGCTATCCTGGCCCCAAAATGGTGGAATGAGCTCCCCATTGAAATCAGGACCGCAGAAAGCTTACACACCTTCCGGCGCAGACTGAAAACTCATCTCTTTGGACTCCACTTCGAGCGATAGAACTACTAACAAAGCACTTATATACTAATAAAGGTCTGGCTTATCTAAAGCCAGTTGAGTAGCACTTGAAATGTTTGGCTCTATGAACCTGATGTTCTTATATGATTCTGTTTTCCTCAAGGTTGTGTCTTCCTGGTCGAATGTACTTATTGTAAGTCGCTTTGGATAAAAGCGTCAGCTAAATGCAATGTAATGTAATGTAATATAAAGGAACTACAGCACGGTCACATGACTTCACGTCACCACCGCTAAGCTAAAGGCGGCTAATGTTGGGCTATAAAGAAACTACAGCACGGTCACATGACTTCACGTCTCCACCGCTAAGCTAAAGGAGGCTAATGTTGGGCTATAAAGGAACTACAGCACGGTCACATGACTTCACGTCACCACCGCTAAGCTAAAGGAGGCTAATGTTGGGCTATAAAGGAACTACAGCACGGTCACATGACTTCACATCACCACCGCTAAGCTAAAGGTGGCTAATGTTGGGCTATAAAGGAACTACAGCACGGTCACATGACTTCACGTCACCACCGCTAAGCTAAAGGTGGCTAATGTTGGGCTATAAAGGAACTACAGCACGGTCACATGACTTCACGTCTCCACTGCTAAGCTAAAAGTGGCTAATGTTGGGCTATAAATGAACTACAGCATGGTCACATGACTTCACGTCACCACCGCTAAGCTAAAGGTGGCTAATGTTGGGCTATAAATGAACTACAGCACAGTCACATTAGTTCACATCACTATGCTAAGCTAAAGGCGGGTAATGTTGGGCATAGTAATTCAAAATATTTCATTATACTGTAAATATAAATAGGGTAAAAAAGCAAAATGGCTTCAATAATTGGTATTCCTAGTGGCTGGGAAATTAGATATTGGTGCATCCTATATATTACTAATGCAGTGAGATGTGGTATCTGTTGTGTGATGGTTTTAGCCTTATACTTATTTTACAACTTCAATAAATACTTCCCCATATTAGGAGGGAACGTAACAAATGGGGGCTCATCCGGGATCTTTGAGAAAAGGAGTGAGTATTTGATTGTTTGTATAGTGTTGAGATTGTGTTTGGTGCTGAACAGTAGTTTATATAATTGTAGCATTGGCTGTGAAGTCTCTTATTGTTGAACATCTTCCTCAGTTTGGATAGGGGAGTGTCGAGCTGGGCTGAATCAGTCCTTCCTTCAGGCACTCATTTATTATTTTGCCTTTTTTATTTTCGGGGTAATCCTGGGTGGGGATTTATTCGCTGTTGGGGGCAGGCGTTTCAGAGTTTCGGCGGCTGATGTTTGCCTTTAAAATCGCCTCGAGCCCGGCACGCTCCAGAAGATAGGTAGGTAAGTGTGGTAGGCAGGATCTGGGGAAGCTTGTTATTAGAAAGAGTCGATGTTTGTGTAGCCTCAGATATTTTGCCTGTTGAGTGAGGTGCTTTAAGTGTTGAAAATTAGTTTGTATGTTTAGTATGGCCTCCCTTGTGTGGAGTGAGTCCTCTCATACTGGTTCTAAATTAGATGCCAGGCTGAAATAGAGGTTGGCTCGTCTTCAGTGGGAGAAGGAGGAGCGTGAGCAAGAGTTTCAGCTCAGGAGGGAGCTGGAGAACAGGAAAGTTAGATGCAGACACAGCTTTCAGGATGCGTCAGCTCGAGCTGCAGACGGGTTCAGTTGGTACCTCTTCGGGTACACAACCAGTGTCAGGTTCTGCTGCTGCTTTTGATGTTGGTAGCAACATTCAGCTGGTCCCTGTATTTCGTGAGTCAGAAGTGGAGATTTTTTTTGGTGACTTCGAGCGCATTGCTACAGCACTGCGGTGGCCGGTTGAAGTTTGGGCTCTGATGGTAACGTGCAAATTATGTGGAAACTCTCAGGGAGCACAGTCTAGATTACGCCTTGGTGAAGTTTGCCATACTTAGGGTGTTCGAGCTAGTCCCCGAAGCTTACGGACAAAAGTTTAGACACCTTCGGAAGGATCCTAACCAAACCCGTGTGGAGTTTTTAGAGTAAAAGGGATGTGGTTTGCTAAGTGGCTTGCCTCAGGTAAAGCTACGGATTATTCTTCTCTGATGGAATTGATCCTGTTGGAGGAGTTTAAGAAGCGTTTGCCTGATCGCATTGCTGAGTATGTGAATGACCAAAGGGTAAACTCTCTCTCTGCTGCCGCTGTGTTAGCTGATGAGTATGTGCCGACGCATACAACTGTGTTTTCCCCTGTCTCTACTGAGAGATCCCGCCGTGTGTCCGCCGCACCATTTACTCAGCCAGCACATGTGTGTAAGGTGAACAGAGAAGAGAGAGAGTGTTTCTATTGTCATCGACCTGGACATGTAATCGCCCACTGCGCAGCTCTGAAGCGTAAGGAACAGCGGCAGAATATGTCCCTGCCTAAAGGCGTTGGCCTGGTTACACGCGCACAGGCAAGCTGGTGAGCCCTTTTCCTTTTGTCCATTAAAACATCACTTTGTTGCTTCAGTACACCGTTTCCTCTCCTTTGTCTCGCCCGGTTATTTTGGTGTTTTGTTACTTCCTTTTGTACCGCTAGTTAGGAGGGAACGTAACACACGAGTATCTGTACTTCTACTTGAGTACAGGATGTGTGTACTTCTACTTGAGTAAAGGATGTGTTTACTTCTACTTGAGTAAAGGATGTGTGTACTTCTACTTGAGTAAAGGATGTGTGTACTTCTACTTGAGTAAAGGATGTGGGTACTTCTACTTAAGTAAAGGATGTGTGTACTTCTACTTGAGTAAAGGATGTGTGTACTTCTACCTGAGTAAAGGATGTGGGTACTTCTACTTAAGTAAAGGATGTGTGTACTTCTACTTGAGTAAAGGATGTGTGTACTTCTACTTGAGTAAAGGATGTGTGTACTTCTACTTGAGTAAAGGATGTGTGTACTTCTACTTGAGTAAAGGATGTGTGTACTTCTACTTGAGTAAAGGATGCGTGTACTTCTACTTGAGTAAAGGATGTGTGTACTTCTATCTGAGTAAAGGATGTGTGTACTTCTACTTGAGTAAAGGATGTGTGTACTTCTACTTGAGTAAAGGATGCGTGTACTTCTACTTGAGTAAAGGATGCGTGTACTTCTACTTGAGTAAAGGATGCGTGTACTTCTACTTGAGTAAAGGATGTGTGTACTTCTACCTGAGTAAAGGATGTGGGTACTTCTACTTAAGTAAAGGATGTGTGTACTTCTACTTGAGTAAAGGATGTGTGTACTTCTACTTGAGTAAAGGATGTGTGTACTTCTACTTGAGTAAAGGATGTGTGTACTTCTACTTGAGTAAAGGATGTGTGTACTTCTACTTGAGTAAAGGATGCGTGTACTTCTACTTGAGTAAAGGATGCGTGTACTTCTACTTGAGTAAAGGATGTGTGTACTTCTACTTGATTAAAGGATGTGTGTACTTCTACTTGAGTAAAGGATGTGGGTACTTCTACTTGAGTAAAGGATGTGTGTACTTCTACTTGAGTAAAGGATGTGGGTACTTCTACTTGAGTAAAGGATGTGTGTACTTCTACTTGAGTAAAGGATGTTTGTACTTCTACTTAAGTAAAGGATGTGGGTACTTCTACTTAAGCATAGGATGTGTGTACTTCTACTTGAGTAAAGGATGTGTGTACTTCTACTTGAGTAAAGGATGTGTGTACTTAGAAAGAATAAAGTTAGTGGAGAAGAAGTTTAAAGTAGTTTTTCATGGGAATACTTACAGTATAGTACAAGTCAATGGTACAAATACTTAATAAATGTACTTCGACCAACATTTTTCAG
Organism: Champsocephalus esox; assembly: GCA_036324585.1. Classification (NCBI taxonomy): domain Eukaryota; kingdom Metazoa; phylum Chordata; class Actinopteri; order Perciformes; family Channichthyidae; genus Champsocephalus; species Champsocephalus esox. The sequence goes on from CM070479.1 coordinate 1,813,576, forward strand.
CCGCTGACGAAAGGTCCTCCTCTCTGACTCCGTCTGTGTAGATTTTATGATTGAAAGATATAATAATGGCTCAGTTTCAACGTCACCAAAAAGACCTCCAGGAAATATAGCCAGGAGACGGAAAAGTGGGTTTGTTTTTCATCCGAGAGGAAATGAGCTGGAGATGGGGTTATGGTTTCCTGTGGATTGAAATGTATCACCTCATCGTGTTTCATTACACACGCACGCATGCACGCACGCACGCACACACACACACACACACACACGCACACACACACAGCTTGGCATTCACACCACTGTCTCGATGTTGTGTTCACTTTAATTACAGATGAGTCACAAACACGACAAAGGGCATTGTGGGAAATGTAGTTTATTAAAGCACAATCATGCAAACACTGATCTGTAAAAACATGGGTGTGTGTGTGTGTCTGTGTGTGTGAATGTTGTTGTGTGTGTGTGTTGAAAAGTATCACCTCATCATATTTTATTACGGGTAAATATAGATGCATAGGGCTGCAGGTGTGTGTGTGTGTGGTGTGTGTGTGTGTGTGTGTGTGTGTTTTCCTCTGCATCCATCACTGTGGCAGCACCGGACAAACCAATCTCCCTGATGTCTCCCCTCGTTCCGTCGCAGCTCCTTCAGACTAACGGAGCTTCAGTGTTTCCCGAGTGTGTCCGATAACACACACTTCCACGAGCAGCACAGTGTTTAAAGAGTGTGTGTTATTTACTGTCTGTGATGATCAACACACACCGAAATGCTTTGTTTATCCTGCGAGGGGAAATCCCCGAATATTAGGATAACGTATTTTTCTAACCAAAGGAAGTCGGATAGCTTTTCCCCAGTGACGTAAATGGAGGACATCGGACTAACTGTCGGGTATCTCACCTTCTCTCGGGCTCAGCAGCTCGACTTTACACCTCATCACGCTGCGAGCTCACTGCACACACAGTGGAGCCACACTGTGAGCACGTGTGTGTGTGTGTGTGTGTGCGTGCGTGTGTGTGTGTGTGTGTGTGTGTGCGTGTGAGAGTGTGTAAGTGTGTGTAAGTGTGTGTGTGTGTAAGTGTGTACGTGTGTAAGTATGTGTGTGTGTACGTGTGTGTGTGTGTGTGTGAGTGTGCGTGCGTGTGTGTGCGTGTGTGTGTGTGTGTGTGTGTGTGCGTGTGTGTGTAAGTGTGTGTGCGTGTGTGTGTGTGTGTACGTGTGTGTGTGTGCGTGTGTGTACGTGTGTGTGTGTGTGCGTGCGCGTGAGTGTTTGTGTGTGCGTGTGTGTATGTGTGTGTACGTGTGTGTGTGTGTAAGTGTGTGTGTGTGTGTGTGTGTGCGTGTGTGTGTGTGTGTCTGTGTGTGTGTGTGTGTGTGTGTGTGCATGTGTGTGTGTGAGACACATGACTCCCCAGCAGCTGATGGGGGTCTCTTTCAGCTGACAGCGACTTCCTGTGAGATCACTAGGACCCGGTTCGAGCCCCCGTGAGGCGAGGTATTTACGTGGATGAAGCGCTGTAATACATGGCTCCATTAAACAAAGAAAGCGTGATGAAGGTTCGTGGATGCAGAGCGTTGGGTGGGAATAACAAATGACCCGGCAGGTTCTACGTGTTTACACTGATAATAAGTTTGGATGGAGCCGTTGGAGCTCCAGCAACAGCTAACTGCAGACGCAGCGATACAGAGGCGTGGACGTGACGGAGACATCTCGGACTTTAGAACTCTCTTGGTTCTGGTCCTGAAAGCTCATCGGGATGCCATCCGCTCACAGAATCTGAGAAAGGTCTCGTCCATAAATCCAAAGCAACCAGTTGACTGTTTGAAATGTTGAATAGTGGAGCAACAAACAGATTGACGATGATTAATTGTGTTGAAACTCATGAAGTCGTGTCCTCTCTGGTCTTTGAAGCGAATACGACCCGTGTGTTGTTAAACCTTAGAGTCCTTACGATGCGTTTCTAGCGTGATTTTCAAAATTGTAAAAATCTCAACGGCGACGGCCTACAGTCAGAACAGATCATTGTATTTGATAAAACATGTTTTATTTTGAATAAACAGTTACATTTCAAACATGAATATAGTTCAAAGCAAGGTTTGCTCCAAGTATCTGGAACACACCCCATAAAGCCGCAACTCTGACTAAATCCAGCCTGAAGACTTTTCTTTCAGCCGCCGCTTTTAATTGAACTGTTCACATCTCACACTGCACTGTAGCTGTTATTCATGTGCTACTATCTTTGCTTTTAATGTTTCTTAATGCCTTTCATTTGCGTACAGCACTTTGAAGTGCTAGGACCAGGTGGAGGGAGTATATCTCTTCGCTGGCCTGGGAGCGCCTCGGGACCCCCAGGCAGAGCTGGTTGATGTCGCCAGGGAAAAGAAAGTTTGGGGCTGTCTGCTGGAACCTGACCACGGATACGTGGGAGAAGACGGATGGACTTTGAAGTGCCTTGTGTTGAAAGGTGCTGTATAAATAAGCGGGCCGTGTACATCAGGCCTGTTTGTTCACAGTATTGCTGCAGCAGATTGTCACCTGTGAGAAACAACGTGGTGCCGTTCTGAGGTCAGGATGGTAACAACTAACCGATTTATAACCAGGGAGCCGGAGCAGCATTATTAACCCCACTGCCCCCAGCATGCATCTGGGTTTGTGGGAGGCCATGCATGTGAGCGTCATCCCTCCGAGGATTAGACTCATCAGACTGCAGATGATCCTGACCTGAGAAGCAGAAAGCACGGCAACATGAATCAGACTTCTCACCTTCATGATTCACAAGGCTTTACATAACCTTGCTCCAACAGAAGTGACTCATGTTATCAACTTGCAAGGACACTCAGATCCTCCAATGTTTCACTTTTAGAAGTAAGGCAAGTTTATTTCTACCTTTCAACACGAGGCAATTCAAAGTGCTTTACAACAAGGACAGACACTGAGCATTAAGAAACATGTTGCATAAGTAAGGGGTAATGCAGCGAGGCGGTCCTTATGGGGGAAAGAACACCGACAGGCCGATCAGGAGCCCGACGCGAGGCGGAGGGATCCTGAACGGCCTGCCCTAAAGCCAAAGTAACTGGCAACTGAATATGTGTCGCCGTTTCATGTCTGTGTCTGGACCGCTGCGTAAAAAGGAGGGTTTCTGCCCGTTACTTCCCCGCTGTTTTCTTGTCCCAGTTCGGCCAAACTGTGTACAGTTCAATCGACCGGACTTCTTTCTGCAGATGTGAGCGTCCTTAGCAACGGTCAATAAGTGCTTGACAGCGGTTTGTACTATTGGATTAACAACGTGTTCTGAATTGACCAATCAGAATCGAGTATTCAACTAAGCCATGTAATAATAATTTAAAAACACTCATTTAAAAGCAAAGATGATAAAACATGAACAACAAGGAACATGAATTCAAGTTTCAGAGCAGTGTGAGAAACACACATCTGAAGTGCTCTGACTCTCAATCATCGCTCACTTTTTAGCAGCAATAGTTTTCTATGACCTCACTTTCTTTCTACTTTCTCTCTTAACTTATCCTTTAGTTATTTCAAGTGTTTCGTGCTAAACGAACGCCCCTTTGGACAATTCTAATCTGACCCCATGGTACCTTTTCGTTTTCGCCGAAACTATTGCTCTTGTTGAAATGCACATTAGTTTACCTTGTCTTTCGAGGACTTTTAGTGTACCTAGAGTGCATGACAAGAACACTGGGGAGGATCCTTTCTGTTTCTATATCGCCCCAAACATTTGATTTCAGAACGGCAACCTCAATTGGAATATTTAAAAGTAAATGAAAGACCTATCTTTTTAATTTAGCTTATAATTGTAATGTTTTAGTCGCTGTTCATGATTTATTATATAACTATAACTCTTTGTGACCTTGTTTTGATCATAAAGCACTTCGGGCTGCGTCAAGCATGAAAGCTGCTATTTAAGGGTATTATCAGTATTATTGCATATCTCCTGGAGGTGCACAAGGCAACCATGATCTTTATAACCTTTATTCACACATAACCTTCAGCTCTTCAACAAACTGACAGTGACGGCAAAAGGAGAAGAAGAAGAAGAAGAAGAAGAAGAAGAAGAAGAAGAAGAAGAAGAAGAAGAAGAAGAAGAAGATGATAATGGTCTCATGTTTCTATTTGATTGTATTGACTTAAGGTGGACTTGCTAAATCTGTCCAGGGACTACAGATGGAAAATGGCCTCTTCAATGTGCTCTGTCCCTGATAAAGACACGAATACAACAAATCAGAAAAAGATGACAAGAGGTCTTCGGTACAGCACGTCAAAATCACTCAGCTTCACAGAGTCGTATTGCTTTTCTCCTGGAGGTACAATAATCTTCACAGAGCCGCGACCCTCTCTTTACTCACTCATAACCTTCAGCTCTTCCCCGCACACTGACAGTGTGACAGGACGAGGGAGAAGAAGAAGACCTCCGAGCGTCGACCGCTCGCATAATAACGAGCCGCTCAAATCCCTGCATGTCAAACCGCTGGCCCTCAAACACACCTCTGAAAAACATCTGGGATGATTGGGATGAGATGAGACTTTATTTATCCCGAAGGAGATAGTTGCGCCCGACTACTCTGTGATTGACAGGTCGCGACCACGGCATTGTCGACGACACGTTCTCACTCCCAACCCGTCACATGTCGACGGTCGGTCAGGGCCGCTCCCCGTCACTCCATTACGCACAGAGAACCCCTCGAGAGTTTTCAACTAACAGGGCATCCCATTGACTTGCATAGCGCTCCCTGAACGTTGGTAACAGAGGAGTTGGGATCGCGGCGAAATGCTCTCCGCGGATCCATCAACCTTTTTCTTTCTCAATATCAAGCCACACTTATTGTTTTTACTGCTTTATTTTAATTGAATAATGTAGGACTTGTGTTGCCGTCAGTTCTGGGGAGAGTAGGGGATCAGAAAACTGAACTCTGTATTGTTTCATCGTTTTTTCCTTCTAATTTTGTATTATTTTCTAAACCACACTGTTATTTACTCAACAATAACACACAATTATCCTTGTGTTTATTTATTTGTTTGATTAATAAACACAAGTTGGAGTCCGTCAGGACCGAGGGTCGGAGCAACTCATTTGCTTTAGAGAATTTTACACCCGGAAGTAAGTATTCTCTCCGCTTCGCTTGACAAACCCCGTGATAGTCCTCAAGCTCTCAACAGTTTTATCCCAGCAGCTGTTGCACACATTAACACATCATAGGAGCATCACACTGATGCCTATTTGTATTTATTTATTTAATTTTGAATTGTGAACTGTGAATGTCCATGTTTGTACTAGTGTTTTCCTTCTTAAAATGTTTTTTAAATATTTTTGAGATTTGGTTGGGCGGGTGTACTTGTACTTTTACAAGTCCTTTATTAGAGATGTGTCTGTTGTTTGTGTTTGTTTTTAGTGTCAGGATGGAACCCTTGTATTTTTCTCTGCAAACAGAATCTACCTACGGGGACACATAAATAACCTGAACCTGAACCTGAAGCTCTGTGATTGGATGTTTTGCTTCCTTCCACCCTCTCTTTCTTTCCTCTCCTTCCTTCCTTCCTTCCTTCCTCTCTTCCTCTCGTCCCTCCCAAAGCTCCAGATGATGGACGACTCGCTGCAGAAGCTCTTTAGCCTCCAGTGTTTTACAGTCTTTGCCTTTTCATCGATTCATGGATGGAAACCCGCGGCATCAAAGTAAATCACCCAATTACATCCACGCTGGTTCCTTCCCTGCTTCCTCAGAGCAGCCACTGATGCGCTGCAGAGCATGGGGTTAAACGTTAAGCAATTATGTTAATATTCATGCTTTCTGGATGTTCCTCTGCTCCCCTCGGTGCACACACACCCCTGTGTAACACGGGCTTCAAACAGAGTGCATTGACCCACAGAGAGAACGCCCGTGTGGTTCCTCGGGTTATTCATCAGAAATGCATCATGCAAAACATTCGTCATGTTGTTATGCTACTTCATATGGGTTTGGTATGACGATTCCATGTCGGATTCAACATAAGATTTGAAGTGGTAGTGTTAAAAATTAAAATCAATGTTTTATAGCATAATTTAGTTTAAAACATTGTGAAGAAGAAGCCTTCATCACAGTTGGCATAGGGGCATGGTAAAAGGCACACTGAGGGTAACACACATTTGATCAAATAAAACCCAAGTCATTGCTTGTTCAAACCTAAATTATTGGAAGTCTTTTTGCAAGTAATCTGCTTACCCTCTCCTTCAAGGCTGTGAAGGACACACAGAGCCACAGAAAGAAGCAGCCTTAAGTAGAGGCTCAATCAGTGGGAACACCTGTGCTCAATTGGAGCATACCATGTAGTGCATGGGCGCGGGTGGCACTTTGCTTGCAAGTATAAACATGTTATTGTTTGGGGCTTCTGTGGTCAGAGAGATAATATGTTGACCTATTTTGATTTGGTGTGTTTGGGTAATTTGTCTTGCATGGTGAATGTGTTTGTAGATTAGAATGACATTGGTTAGGGGTATAAATAGTGGATTGTCCTATGGGGAGGGGCTTAACATGTATAAAACCCTGGCCACAAGTGTTTTGAGGGGAGTCTGACTGTGGCGGGAGAGCAGAGAGGTACCAGTTATATGTGATGGCAAAATTAAGCTTTGAATGAAGCTTCGAACCACTTGGACAATTGTGTCGGAAACAGGTTCATTTCTCGAAGCTTCAGTTACAGCGACCTCTCCTGGAGAAGTGCAAGGCTGCAGTGGGTTTAACGTATCTTTGCCTTGAAAAATATTCGATGCACACACACTAAGACTGAATATCATGTTCTAATGGCAATTACAGATTGATTATTGGGTTATTGAGAAGAGACTAGAGAGTGCTGGACCTTTTTTTGGGCTGAGAGGGCCTTTTATCAGTCATTAAAGTTGAAAAGCAATGATTAAAAGTTTAACTATTCCGGGCTTTGAACCAGCTGCGAGGAGGACATCGCCGGCTCTATCCACTGGGCTATCTATTCCTCAAACTATTGAAGTGTTTTTAATTTTATATTACTCATTTTCTTTTTGTTCACAGCTTCTCCACATTTCGAAGTGTTTCACGAGCCATAACGACCTATCTTTCTTCCTGGCTTGCTCTATAATGATCCAATTCAACAACTCAACAGCAACAACAACCCACACATAGTGCATTGTTTAGAGCGGTTATAAAGTGTTGAAGCGCTCACATTCGAAACGGTTTCAACTTGTCACCTGTCAGAATCGAGACGAGGCAGTGCATTGAATCACCTGATTGGACGGCGAACCAGTGAGTTGATTCATTCAGGAAATGAAGCGGTTGCTGGTTCGGACGTCACATGTCACGTGACTTGAAGCACTGCTTCTATGGAATAGGAAGTCCAGGGTTGAAGCTCCGTTCGAAGCTTCAGTGTCAAACTGCCATCACTACCAGTTATATGTCCTCGACCTGTAATGTATATATGAGGCTTTTGTTTTCTTCCTGTTAAATCCTGGTTGCTTTGTGTTTTTCATCACGTTGGCTGTCAAAAGCACCTAAGGATACATTTTTCGTGACTCTAGCCATCTTATTTAATGCCTAGTTTTTTCATTGAACCTTTTTCTAACAAACATGGCAAGCTTTTATTCTGAAAATCCTTCATCTCCGGTTAGCATTTAGCATGTGGCTAAAGTGTTGCACAACCAAAACCTACTGATTTTAACACGACATCTCTAGACGTCGAGATATTATTATTGCTGAATATTAAATGAAGCTACAGTTTATTTTAATAAGTGTTGTTTATAGACGTATGTATTTATGACGACATCCGGGCTACCGTAAATGATAACTGCCGTAAAATACTTCCAGTATTATTAAAAGTAACGATTGCAGCTGTTAAAATGCAATAAATTAAAAGTCATGAAAGAGAATATGAGGAGAAAAGGCGTGTTTAGTTATGTATTGAATGTACAATGTCTGAATCCTCTGTTATGCGCAACAACGGACATTAGGGGTGTAACGGTATCCGTATTCGTCCCGTACCGTCACGGTTCGGACTGTCACTACCCGATCCGTCCCCCTGCCCGATAGGTACTGCGCATGTGCGAGATGGTCCGCCATATTGGACAACTCCGGACGGCAACCCAAGATGGACACTTGACACAGTGGCTTTTAGCAAAGCTCAAAAAGAAAACTCGAGAGAGATGAGTTATTGTTATTACAACGTGACTTCACTATTATTTAACAACTCTTCTTATTGGGTTCTTTTATTTGGGGTTAAGTACATTGTCAGAATAAGTGAGGAATGAATTTAACTTCTGTTACAGCCATATGCCATACATGTTTGCATACATTCACAGTACATATGTATTCAGTATGAATGCATGTCTCTCCGATGTAGAGCACTTTAAGCTACCTGAGGAGTTTCAGGGTAGAAAGACATGTTTTGTGTTTCAACATAAAAACCCACGATAGGAAAAGCTCTAAGGATAATAATTCATTTAGAGACGTGCGAGGACGATGAGATAATGGTTGGTTGTGATCAGGGCCGTCCCTGGCCAACTTGAGGCCCCACGCAAAGTTAGATGATGAGGCCCTCTGTTTCGCCAGGGTCGACGGGTGCTAGTGGCGAAACCGTGCAGACCCAAACTAATTGCGCCGCATAGGTGCACCGCATTTGCAGCTCAGGTGAGGCCCCCTCCGTGGGGTGAGGCCCCCTCCGTGAGGTGAGGCCCCCTCCGTGAGGTGAGGCCCCCCCCGCGAGGTGAGGTGAGGTGAGGGTGTGAGTGGGTGAGGCCCCCTCCATTAAAGTTTAGTCCAGGTAGTTTAAAGGGGCTCTATAATGCTGATGTTCTGTCACGTACAATGTTATGGAGCGCTCGCCAATAGGAGCTTGAGTGTAACATAATGATGTCACAATGCGCAAAAACCTGTAGAGCACACTTCAGGAAAAGGGACATAGTGTTAAGAACTTGGTTACACAAGGATAAGGACTCAAATGCACGACCCGGGAGCCAAAGGTAAAGTATAATTAATATACTTCATTCGTACAAAAAGGTAACAAAAGAAAATCACTCTTACGAGATGACAAAAAAAGGCTTAAACAAGGTACAACAAGGCCAATTTCAAAATGATGTGTTGTTGCGAAGGTCCTCAAAAAGCTTCTCAGTGAACAACTTAAATTATACTTGGACACAAATGATATTTTGTCAGAACACCAATCCGGTTTTAAAAAACAACACAGCACAACAACTGCTGCTAGTAAAGTGGTGAACAACATAATTGAGGCATTGGACTGTAAAAAGTATTGTGCAGCTCTATTTATTGATTTTTCAAAGGCATTTGACACAGTTGATCATATCATCCTGACGGAAAGACTTCACAGTATCGGCGTATCGAGGCATACTGTAGGTTGGTTTTTAAATGATTTATCAGTGAGAATCCCAATGCATCCAATTGTCTGGGTCCTTTTCTTCCTTCCTCCCGATAGCAAAGGGTGTGCCACAAGGTTCCATATTAGGACCCATTCTTTTTACCATATATGTAAACAATCTATGTAATAATTTAGCAAATGCTTCTTACCATTTGTATGCAGATTACACTGTTATTTATTGTTCCTCCGTTTCTATAGAGCAAAGTCTAGATTTCCTCCAGTCTGCCTTTTGATCATACAAACCCATTTATATCAACTAAAGTTGGTATTAAATGCTGAAAAATCCAAAGTAATGATATTTTCGAATGGCAAAAAGTTACCATCTATTCTACCCAATATTTGTACTGCACAAGGGACTGACATTGAGAGGGTCACTACTTACAAATATCTGGGATTTCTTATTGAACAGAACTTGTCTTTCAAGTTACACACGGAAAATGTTGTTTCAAAGCTAAAAGTAAAATTAGGTTTCTTTGACAGGAATAAATCCTGTTTCTCTTTTCAGACAAGGAAACATCTGATATCTGCAGCGTTTTTACCTGTATTAGATTATGGTGACCTGCTATACATGAATGCCTCTGACCAATGCCTAAAGAGCTTGTGTACCATTGTGCCTTACGATTTATCACTGGATGTGGATATCGAGTACACCATTGCACTTTATATGCTGCTGCTAATTGGCCATCTTTGTCTGCTCAGACTTTCCCATTGGTTGGGTTTTATTTATAAATCTCTGCTTGGGTTGGTTCCCTCCTACATGTGCACATATATGTGTCAAAGAGAAAGTCTATATGGCCTGCGCTCCCAAGATGTTATTCAGATGCTGGTTCCTACAGTGAGAACAAAACTGGGAAAAACAGCTTTTAGATATGCTGCCCCCACAGCTTGGAACAGAAGGAGCTGAAACTCTCAGATTTAGTATGGGGGAATTCAGGTCCATCTTAAAGGACAGAGGACACAACACCATTGGTCGATGTGAGTGCTCGTATATCCTGAAATCGTTTTAAAATGTTGCTAATGTGCTGCTAATGTGCCATTTTATTTATGTTTTACAGCTGTATTGTGTCTGCCTGTCATGTCTGTGTTTTATATGTTGTAACTTTGTACTTGCTGCCCTTCTTGGCCAGGTCACTCTTGGAAAAGAGATTTAAAGGATATATAAAACAGAAAATCGCTCACAATGTGTGGAACTAAACTTATAATAAGTTTCAGGAGCAAAAATAAGCTTGAATCAAACGAGCAAATGCTGAAGAGCAGAGCTCTGGCATGAGGACAGGACGAATTGACACTGAACACTGGGAGACTGGGGAATTTAAACACTCAACAACAAGACACAGGTGAAAACAGTCAGAGGCAGGGGCTGACGCTGATGAGGGCGGGAGAACACATAAGGAAAGGGAGTCAAGGGACCTGAAGTGAGACGTGACAAAAACAAATCAGGAAGTGAAAAACAATACAAAATAAACATGAAACATGACTGAGTAACACATCGGGCTTCTTTGAAAACCTGCTCCTTAACTTCTCTGGACTTCCACTTGCACACATTGACATATATGTGATATTGATAATTATTCATAATGTGTGACACAGCTATCCTGTGTTGAAAGCTTATAACTGATGCGACTGAAACACCTGAGCGGGATCAATACAGACATATCTTTGAATTTATATCCAACTGATCCAGCTTTCAAAATGGCATCGCGTTGTCGTTGTATCCTATTAGATAGTTGTGTGAAAAAGTAAAACGTTTCTTATGAATTCTTAAGTTATGGCCAGAAATGTTTCGTGAGGCCATTTTGAGAGAGAGCCAGACATTGAAAATCACAAATTATGTTAGTCCAGTGTTTCCACCCCGTGTGTTTTATTAAAGTGGTAAAAATGTTTGAAAAAAAGACGAGGAGGCGGATTTATTTCTCTAGAGTGATGTTAACACCTCTTACGCTGCTCGTTCATTTGAATCATGTTCAGAGAGCATACGCCGGTCGTTTATCACCACAACCCCAGAGATAATTACAGCCATGATTCTTTTAAGTCTCTTAACACTCTGGTTCCTCCTGTCAATTAAATCCAGTCGAGAGCGACCTCTGAAGGCGACTAGGAGTTCTCCAAAGTCTTGAATGTGTTGTGGCATCTCCACTTTTTGATTACACAACTCTGTTTATATTTATATTTTTGTTCTTCTGAGCTTTGGATAAAAAAAATTGTCATATTTGGCATTTTTCACGCTGCCATTCATACACATGTATCCAAAACCAACTAGTTTATGAACTAAAGCACAAAACTGCTCTCAACACATCGGGTGCGTGCAACATTTTCGAAATTTCAATTCAATTGTTGTACTTGAGATGTAACATTAACATTTTTTCTAGTGTTTGACAAAGACATCAACTGAGCCATGTGTGCCGGACCTTTTTAAAAACAGGCATTATTAACAAAGACCTATCCTATGAATTAGGTCCAAAAGTACACAAATCTATAGCTTAATATTGATCGAGCATTGGTTCTAAATGAAGGCCTTAAATGACGCTTACAGCTGTTTTAATGTGGATTTTCCTTCCATGCGTCCACTGCCTGTCATAAACCACGCTCAAATAACTAAAACTATAGTCGTAAATATCCTCATATCTTCCACGCCAAAGGATTGCAAGCTTCCTTCAATTCCACTGTCTTTAAAACACTAGAACCGCCAGAGGTCGCTGTGTACCTTGAACCGCCAACGGGTACAATGTACGCTCTTGATTTTCAAGGTAAAATGTTCTTTTATTTATCATACAGAACAGTGAGTTCTGATCGCACAAGTATGAAACGTATATCAATAGAATCTGTGGACTCTCAGATTTTCACATGATATAGTTTGTGCAGATAGCATGAAGTATAAAATATCGCTAAGAGTGCTGATTTAAACGCTTGGTGTTAGACTTGTGTTTTGTTTAGGTACACATCTCTCTATCTATCGATCATCTGTAATGTTGTGTTCTATGGACATATAAGTGTCTACATAAACAGAGGACGCGCACTACTTCTCTCATTGCGAGTGTCCATCTTTATTCAACTGGCACGCAACCTGCATGCATTACGTCCTCAACGTGAGCTCAGACATCCAATATCTATCTATCTATCTATCTATCTATCTATCTATCTATCTATCTATCTATCTATCTATCTATCTATCTATCTATCTATCTATCTATCTCTCTATCTATCTCTCTATCCATCTATCAATATATCTATCTCTCAATCTATCTATCTCTCAATCTCTCTCTCTGATAAGGAACCGCAGTAGACACAAGGCGTTGCTATAGCAACACGTCATGTTGACGCTGCATTTTCTATGAGGTAAATAGTACCCGCTGGCGGATATGGGTATAAATGGCTTTTTTGTTGGCGATTTTTTTCAATCTGACTTCATATTGACAATTGTTAACAACAGAGGGTGCTACATAACACACTTTCAGGAAAAGTCACGGACTGGAAGACTTTAATATGTTTATGAAAAAATGTTACATACAATCAAAAAACTGTTACGGGTAAAATGTACCTGTTGGCGGTTCTAGTGCTAAGAGGCATTAGTTCATATCAGAAGGCAGTGAATGATAGCAGATAACCCAACACCATGTTGTCCTATAGCTTGTTGTGTAAAATAAATATCGTTCCTACATGTTGCCTAATATTGCAGAGGGAAAACCCTTTATAGCCATATTTACAGGGGTCCCTTCTTCTCTCATATCACTTTATCTAAAGGAAAATGTGTTATGTTGATACCCATTGATCCCCTTTAAGGACAACGTGTGCTAATCCAATGTTATTTTCCTTCATGCTGGAGTCCCTAAGCAGTCTTGAAATGGAATAAATTGGATATGACTGAAGGCTTGGAATCTTTCGGAGCCAATGAGCCCAATTGTATTCATGCATGGTTTGTGTCCACACATTAAGCATTTCCTTGTAGTGGGACACCAACAGATCTTGTCCCGCACCTGAAAAAGACAAACATGTATCTGTGGGTCTCTAAGGGTTAAACTGTACATTGGAAACATGAAAACACCAACATATAAGCTTATTTGGGGACAAATATAAGAGAACAAATGCCATGAGGACAGAAAAACCATGTCAAAGCTCATCATAGGGACTGATGAAAGAAACCAGAGATAAGATATAACATGTTAAATACAGGAGCTACTTCAACATGGGCGACACAGTACGTTGTTATCATTGAGAAAAGCTTCCTACCGTCTAAGAAGTTGTCCAAACACAACTTTCTGCAACTAAAATATGCAAGCCCAGCATCCAGACCTGACAAAAGCTCCCGTGTCTCAGGAAGGTAAATGTGTGAAACAGCTGCTTCATGATTTATCAGCCGGTAATTCCCACGTACCACCGCGAACTGAGAGTGGTAATTATTCAAAGCCTCATTCATTCAGCATGGAAAGCACAACCTTTGCAGAGGCTGTTGATTAAAATGTGTCGTGCTGATGGAGCTGTTGACGGGCTTCTGTTCACACACTCCACTCGTTCATTTGTCAAAGTTTACCGAGCTCAGGCCTCCCAACGCGTGCAAAACAGGCGAGGCAAGTTTATCTATACATTTCAACACGAGGCAATTCAAAGTACTTTACAAACATGAAAGACATCAAGAAACAGAGATAATAAAACAAAGTTACACGAATTAAAGTTTCAGTGCAGTGTGAGAAACACATCTGAAATGTTTAGCTCTGACTTTAGCAGCAATATTTTTCTATGATGTCACTTCCTTTCTACTTTCTTTTTTAACTTCTCCTTTAGTTATTTCAAGTGTCTCATGCTAAACCTTTTGAAAATGCTAATCTGGAACCCAATATTCCGAACATTTAACGGATCCTGGCCATATTTGTGTAGCATACAATTAATTTGCTAGAGACATGATGAGAAGGAGAGAGAGCGACTGCAGCCTTCCTCAGGTCCTTTATAGAGGCCCTGATTGAGGATTGGGAGCACCTGGGGAGAGGCTGCACCTGGGGACAATCAGAGGGAGAGAGAGAAAGACACACACCCACACAAACACTACGGCACCGAACATCGTGTTTAAAGATACTCTGGTGAAAGTAGAAGTACTGACTAAACGTCTTTACTCAACTAAAAGTAAAGAGGCTTTGAAGTATACTTCAGTAAAAAGTACCCATAGCTAGCAGCTGCTTTAAAGAGTACCTGACCTCCCTTTATATTAATAGAACAATAATGTCATTCTTAGCTAATGAA
>CM070479.1:1830684-1885684 GCA_036324585.1 Champsocephalus esox
GCAATCAATACATTACCATAGATATCATATCATATCATATGCGTAATGTCAGGAGTATGCCTACTCGTGGCCCTTGTTCACGGGCCGCCACGACCTTCCGGTAAGGGCGGCGCGAGAAGAGAGAGACAGAACAAAAAGCTGAATAGGCTTTCATACCAACAGAAACAGGAAGGGGTGGAGTTTACTCAGCCTCCACACACACACACACACACACACCCCCACATTCCAGAGACCTCAGATGTGTCTTAAAGGATGTTTCTTTGCTTCCAAAGATAACACAAATATTTCACCTCTCATATCTCCAACTTCTGGTTCCACAGAATATAAAGTAATTAAACCCACACATATACTATTCAAGAGATGTAGACTTCCCTGAAACATGACATGCTAGAGATCTTAAGCAGAATATACTCTTCCCCCACCTAGCACCCTGTCCTGCATGCCTACACCTCCCCCACAGGGCAATAACACCCTGTTTACTCTCAACAGCCTTTGTTTAGAGTCATTTTAGTCCTCACCTTTATGAAAGGATAAAACAGAGAAATCAATATAAAACACAAACACAAGTATTGTTTGAACAGTATTCACTTAACTGCTACTATTGATAATTACCAGAGAAACTCAAAGGACCTCTTTTAATATCTGGAAATTGCAACAAGACTTTCTGCCATTTCAAATGTAACACACTTCTTAAATATCAGATGCTGAACAATGAACTTGGTTTGTCTGGATTAGACATTTTCTAAAACGTTATAAACAAAAGTTTCATCCACGTGTTTTCGCGTTGTTCTGGTTTTATAAAACACTGACGGCTGCGGGCTGATGATGCAATCAAAGGCCAACGTTTTAAACTTTAAAAAGGTCAACGCTGCTGAAAGTTAGACGGATGATGCATCTGGTTCCTGAAGGCATTGTGACTCATTCACTGACACGTCGTTCTGTTTACTGATGGGTGTTAGTCTTAGGGGAACTTTTCTTTTATCCAGATAGAAGAAGTAGAAACAATCCGTTAACATTTCACTTCCTGTTTTATCAGAAACTTCATCGATAAAGCTTTAATGTTTAAGTATGCACTGGTGGAAGGTACTTAAGTATACATTTGAGGTACGTTACTGAAGTATTTTATTTTCCTGGCACTTTCTACTTCTCTCCACTATTAAGCAGTAATTATTATATTTGTTATCCATTTAATTATTCATCTGCTGCCTTTTATTTGCTAGTATTCAGTATTTGGTCGTGATGAGGTCGTGATGAGGTCGTGATGAGGCCCGGCGTATCCCTCCGCCCTTTCCGGACCAGGACATTTATTAAGTCTTGCAGCAACATGTATCCGTACGTAAATGTAGTACGTCCTCCTCCTCCTCCTCCTCCTTCTCCTCCTCCTCCTCCTCCTCCTCCTCCTCCTCCTCCTCCTCCTCCTCCTCCTCCTCCTCCTCCTCCTCCTCCTCCTCCTCCTCCTCCTCCTCCTCCTCCTCCTCCTCCTCCTCTGTGTTGAACGGCGTGTACTGACATCACAAATGAGGTTAATGTTGCAGTAATAGAAGAACATTCAGTGGAGTGTGTGTGTCTGTGTGTGTGTGAGTGTGTGTGGGTGTGTGTGTGTGTGTGTGTGTGTGTGTGTCCTGAATGAGTGAGAGGGCACTCTGAGTGCAGAGCAGCAGAAAGAGTTGCTCTGAGTGATTTTTAAAACTTCTCTTCGCCCGTCTCTCTGAATTAATGAAGCGCTTCCTGCTTAGCATTAAAAACGTCTTCACTGAAGTAAAAGTGGATCTCTTCATTATTATTTCCTGTTTTATAAAAATTATTTTCACACTTAATTATCTTAGTGATGATGATAATGGAACAACAAGAAGTCTTTCAGTCAACAATCTAAATCAAAGTATTACATCGATAAAGAAATCAGTAATGCATGAAATCAGAAATACTCACAATAGATGAGAGGAACGTGTTTTAATGAAACCATACGTCGAGCCTGATCGTGGATTGATTTAATGTAACTGTTTGCCTGTCTGCAAGCAGCATTGAGCGGGTCTTCGACGTTCCCAGGCTGTTGTCCGCACATCGACGTGTCTAGGTGTCTCGAGGACTCGGCTGTTGGCAAACGTGGGAAGTTTCAGGCCGATCGGACAATGTCTTTGAGTTACAGCAGTAACACAAACGTTGTGTTTGATGGCGGGTGATCTGTCGCCATGGCAACGGCATATGATGACATCCCATAATATGCTTAGATGTGTTGAGGGCCGCATCTTTATCAAACCTGTGATGTTGTGGTGCCGTTTGGAGCATGTTAACTGGAATTATGAGAAAACCATGTTTGACGGTGACCATTTTGTTACTATAGCAACGACATTTTACGAAATCTCAAAACTGACACATATATGTGTCGAGGGCTTGACGGTTAGTACACATGTGATATTTGAACACTTTTTTACCATTTACACAGCAGTTATAGCACTATCGTGCTTAACAGCAAGGAATGCGTTGCCATGGCAACAGCTTTTGAGAAAAATTCACTATTGTCATATTGAGGTGTTGAGGGCCGGACCATTAGCCATCATCTGAAGTCTGGTGCCGTTTGGACAATTTTCCATTGAATTAGGACGACACCGTGTTTCATGGCGAGGGATCTGTCGCCATGGCAACGGCATATGATGACATCCCAAAATTGGCGTAGAGCTGTTGAGGGCCGGACCATCAATGATAGTCTGAATTCTGGCGCAGTTTGGACCATTTTCCATTGAATTAGGACAACACCGTGTTTCATGGCGAGGGAAGTTTGCTGGTTTAACCGGGCTCTTTGAAGATCCTAAAATCCACGGTTTTCTTACATTTCTGATCGGATTGGCAAAAACTTCAGAATTTGAATTGACCGCCGTTCAACTGACGGCTTTGTTTTTCCCAAAAAGTGGGCGGAGCCATCATCGTTGCCCGGAAGTGACGCATGTGTTGCTCTCATGCATGTAGTATTCACCATTTATAAATGCACCTATTTAAAATGAATACATGTACGTTTAAAAAGTGCCTGTTGTTTGAAGGATGCTGTTAACTGGTTAATGTTATAGTACTTTTTATTAAACAAGAATAAAGATCATATATTCTATTTTATGTGCAGTGGTCAGTCCATTAAACAATATGTTTACATTTTGTATTCCTGTTTTATAGCCATATTTAAAGCTCACCTATCACGCTATCTGTAGGCAACAGCATCTCAGATATATAAAGAAATATAAAAAAGTGTTTTGCTCAAAATACCAAACACGCCTGACATCCCTCTGTTTCACTTCCTGTTTCTTAAGTGCTGATTTGGGGATAAAGCTTTAAAGATGAGGGGTCTGAGCTCATGCGGGACCCGGCAGCTACCGTCTAAACTAAATGCTGCCGTGATGAAACTCCATATCATGGATCATCTTACACCACAAGGTGAGTTCCTTTCTACTTCCTGCTTCTTCACACACATGCTCTCCAGCACAGGTTAGCTCTGAGTGTTAGCCATGCTAATGTAAACACCGACCATATTACGTCCAAAGCAGTCGGGCATCGTTGTAGCCCCGTTTTTAGAGATTTGGGTACGGAGGAAAAGAGAGAGGGTTTTGTTTTCTCTCTTTTCCTCCGTACACACATCTCTAAAAACGGACGCTGCGTGAGTTCCCCGACACACACCGGGACACACACCGGGACACACGGGACACACCGGGACACACTCCGGGACACACACCGGGACACACACCGGGGGACACATATGTATGTATAAAATACATCAAGATGCATTTTTGCACGATAGGTCCCCTTTAAACCTTATTGGCTAAGCAATAATGATAATGGATTCATCCCAATAATGTTATGGCTGAAAGTAAACAATAAAAGTGAGAACCTGTGTGACTCCCTACAGCGAGGGGACACGTCTAAAAGGCAGAAACGAGCCTCTTTAAGGATTTTGTCTTCAAAACTAAGACGGATATTATTTTTTGTTGCAATGGAAACATAATTAACCAGAATCAGAAGTTATCACCAGGTAGGTTGACACGTACGAGGAATGTGACTTGATGTCGTGGTGCGCACATAAAAGCAACACAATCAAATTAAAACACAGATAGCGAACAATTTTAATAATATTACAAAAAAACAAGACAAAATAAAGAAACATTGGAAATACTATAAAGCAGTATTTCCATTGGAATAGAATGCACTAAGTGAGCAAAGATAGCAAGCTAGTGTTGAGAGAGTTCTTTGAAAGCAGACCCTGAAACTGTGTGTGTGTGTGTGTGTGTGTGTGTGTGTGTGTGTGTGTGTGTGTGTGTGTGTGTGTGTGTGTGTGTGTGCGCGTGTGTGGAGAGATATTCACGATATATCACCGAGAGGATCATCTCAGACCGGCCACGTTAAACTCAGTCAGTGTGAGATCTCTGACTGCAGAGAGCGAGGAAGACGAGGAGGACGTAATGAGTGCGATGACCCTCTTTCTTCATCTCTGAGCTGCGGAGCGAACGCTGGGCACGTGATGACAAACTGTTCCACAAACTTCATCTGAAGTTCACTTTGTCAGCGCTGCACTCTCTACGATAAGATACGATCAAACGAGACAAGACTTTATTCATCCCGGAGGAAATTGCAGTGCCAGAGTTACAATGATTCAATTAACACAAAGCGCAATTTATATCTACAGGAAACATACACGGTCACATAATGAATGTAAATATTATATTAATTATGTGACCGTTTTTGTTTCCTGTAGATATCCTCATCGTCACTGGCACCTCTTTGGGAAGTAGAACAAAAGACTCGGTCCAAAAAAACATGCCACATCACTCCGATCCTTTCGGCCCTGCCCTGTCCGTCTCAGAACCCAATCCAAAGTACTGGTCTTCACATGTAGAGCTGGCCAAGCCCCAGCCTACATCCTCTGAGCAAGGCCTCCTACGGGTGCCCCGAACCAGGCTAAAGACTAAGGGTGCGCGTGCCTTTGAGGCTGTGGCCCCAAGGCTTTGGAACAAACTCCCCAGAAACTGAGAGCCTCGGCCATAGAGATTCTTAAGGGGCAGTTAAAGACCCACCTCTTCCGACAGGCCTTTGGGTCGTCGGGGGAGGGGAGTTAGTGGCTGTCTTTTTTATTGGTGTTTTGTCGTATGTTTTATCCTATGTGTTACCTGCTGCCGTTTTATGCCTTTTATTCTACATGTTATAGTTGTACTGTGAGTTGTGTCCTGTGTACTGTACTGTAAAGCACGTTGTACATCCGTGTTGAGAAGGGTGCTATATAAATAAAGTTTTACTTACTTACTGAAAATAATATCTGTCTTTATAGTTTTCGAGACATAGTCATTTCTCCTTCCCTGTAGAGTTCTCAAGGCTTTAGTGCATGTAAACGGTCTGCAAAGGCTAACATCCCCAAGTTCCCGGAACATGATGACATCACTCGCGCTCCTATTGGCTAGCGCTCCAACACCTTTTAAGTCTTTTAAAAGTACTTTTTTGTATAAATGTTTACATGGACTGGGAAACGGGATTGCCCCGCTCTCAACAGTTTTAAAGGTCAACTCAAAGAATAGTTGTGCGATCACCGCTAAGTGCACTTTAACACAGGACTCTTTAAAGTAGAGACACAACATACTGATATATACCTGAACATCAGCAGGAGAGGACTCTTTAAAGTAGAGACACTACATGCTGATATACACCTGGACATCAGCAGGAGAGGACTCTTTAAAGTAGAGACACTACATACTGATATACACCTGCACATCAGATGGAGAGGACTCTTTAAAGTAGAGACACTACATACTGATATACACCTGCACATCAGATGGAGAGGACTCTTTAAAGTAAAGACACTACATACCGATATACACCTGAACATCAGCAGGAGAGGACTCTTTAAAGTAGAGACACTACATACCGATATACACCTGAACATCAGCAGGAGAGGACTCTTTAAAGTAGAGACACTACATACTGATATACACCTGAACATCAGCAGGAGAGGACTATTTAAAGTAGAGACACTACATACTGATATACACCTGAACATCAGCAGGAGAGGACTCTTTAAAGTAGAGACACTACATACTGATATACACCTGAACATCAGCAGGAGAGGACTCTTTAAAGTAGAGACACTACATACTGATATACACCTGAACATCAGCAGGAGAGGACTCTTTAAAGTAGAGACACCACATACTGATATACACCTGAACATCAGCAGGAGAGGACTCTTTAAAGTAGAGACACTACATACTGATATACACCTGAACATCAGCAGGAGAGGACTCTTTAAAGTAGAGACACTACATACTGATATACACCTGAACATCAGCAGGAGAGGACTCTTTAAAGTAGAGACACTACATACTGATATACACCTGAACATCAGCAGGAGAGGACTCTTTAAAGTAGAGACACTACATACTGATATACACCTGAACATCAGCAGGAGAGGACTCTTTAAAGTAGAGACACTACATACCGATATACACCTGAACATCAGATGGAGAGGACTCTTTAAAGTAGAGACACTACATACTGATATACACCTGAACATCAGCAGGAGAGGACTCTTTAAAGTAGAGACACTACATACTGATATACACCTGAACATCAGCAGGAGAGGACTCTTTAAAGTAGAGACACTACATACTGATATACACCTGAACATCAGCAGGAGAGGACTCTTTAAAGTAGAGACACTACATACTGATATACACCTGAACATCAGCAGGAGAGGACTCTTTAAAGTAGAGAAACTACATACTGATATACACCTGAACATAATTCCTCAGGATCTTGGTCATATTTCAAACATCAAAGTGTGGTCAGAAGTTGAACGTGGGGTTATTAAAATGCGCGACATGACGGAGAGTCACTTCAACAGCAATCTGGAAAGTAATCGGACCAATTTGTTTCCTAAATGACTCGCGTCCCGTCGGAGGAGAGCTGATCTGAAACCAGACGAGTGATCCGTCATGCTGACAGGAACAAAGAGGAGGCCAGGCGGCGACTAAACAAGAACTCTTCTGACCTGCAGGCAGAGACACACACTCAGAAAGTTTTAAAGTGTTATTTTAAAGAGCAGAGAGCCAATCAGCATGTGTAGAACCAACCCAGTCTCACATCTAAACGTGTAATAACTACGTTGGTCCACAACGTAGGACGTAGTATTTCTACAAAAACGCCTCTGAAATTGTAAGATCCTTTTTTTTCACCATTCATTCCAATGGCTGGCGTCTATGTCACGTGATCTTCACATTTCTCCCCACAGAAAAAAAACAACATGGCCGACCTTCGTTTTATTCTCGGTGGAAAATGCCTATTTTAAGGTTAGTTTGGCCATGAATTGCTTTATTGCCACCCCCTTCCCAGTCAACGTATAGTGTTGGTCCACAGCGCAAACTTATTAGTTTAACAAAGTCCGCATCTAAAATTGTGGCATAGATACGTTATTTTCCCCTGTGCAATTCCAGTCTCACATCTCACAGCACATCGTCATAAACACATACCGGAAACAGACCGAAAACATTTAAAAAAAATAAAATAATACTTTAATCCATGTAAATACAGCCTTAATGCCATGTGGTGACTTTCAAAGAGAAAAGCAAGCACACTCGGAAAAAAGTATTATTTTATTTTTTTTATGTGCATGTTATTGACGGGGAAGGGGGTAGCAATAAAGATAACACCATTAAACAGTTACACAACATAACAGAAATAATATCGATAGCAGCGTCCCTAGCAACCACCTTGGTAACAATGAAAACGTTCAATGGACGCAATTTCCTGAAGTAATCTTCGTAATAACTAGCAAACTAAAGATCATGTACATCCACTGCACAGATAATCTGAAATAACAACTCATATTTCTCGCATTAAATGACATCAAAACGCATTTTAATGGCCAAACTAACTTTAAAATAGGCATTTTCCACCGAGAATAAAACGAAGGTCGGCCATTTTTTTTTCTGCGGGGAGAAATTTGAAGATCAGGTGACATAGACGGCAGCCATTGGAATGAGTAGCATGAAGCTGCAGCGTCGGAGACAGCACTTGTAGAACCGCACACACAGGTCCCGCGTCACGGCGGCACGTGAGGGAGCAGAGAATGTGAGTAATGTGAAGTGCTTTTACAGTTTTATTTGTTTAACATTAATAACAATTCCGGTGTCTTGAAATGAAGTGTGATTAGCTAACATTAACTATGATAGTGTTAAGGCAATACAAACAAGCATCTGTTTGCTTATGATAGCTTCTAACCGTATCAAAGTCTCTAAAAACAACTATTCGTTAGCTATAGCTTTCGGCAAAAGCATTAGCTTCGTTAGCATATTGGATCCTTTGTTTAATGAAAACCAGCGTGATTTTGGCAAGCCCCAACTAGGTGTCATAGTTGAGTAATTGAATCACTGATTACAGTAAGAGTGTGAGTAATGTGAATCATGTTTTGTTTAAAGTTAACAACTATTCTGTTGTATTGAACAGCCATACAAGCAACACGTGCTAAATGTAATCTGTTAGCCTATGATGACTCGCTGCAAAACCAACTGTTAACCATTTTGTTTATTTGTTTAATGAAACCGTATGTTATGGTTATGTTATTTGACAGAGGCTTTTATCCAAAGTGACTCACAAAAAACATAAAATAGCCATAATTAACATTAGAATTTCAATACAAATAGTTACATAGTCAAGTTACATTACTTATTACAATTTAACAGGGTAATTACTCATCTGTAACCGACTACATTTAAAAAAAAGTAAACTTCCCAACCCTAATGATTAATTATAGTCTATTAATTAAACTTCAACGGATGACAAAAGCATGTCAATATGTCCACTACATTAAATCAGCAGTAGCCTAAGTTCTGTCTTCAGTGTAAATGCTTCTTTAATAGTCATTGTATTACAATTTGAATTAGTTGTAAATAATCTTTACTGTGCTGACTGCCTGTTTACCGTTCATCAGACAGTGTCATCATTTTGACATGTTTTGTAAAATTGCACGAGGTGTTTTAGTCAGTTATTGTTGAGATTATTAATGCATATCAATTGTGCACCAATGCCTTAGTGCAATACTTTAGATGACGTCTTGTTCTTATTGTTTCAAAGGCATGGCCAAAGGTTTGCCTTCTGGACTCTGGAGGCCAGAAGCTTGCTGGAGGGAACCCTTCAGCCAATATTCAGAGTGCCACGACAGGTTATCTCCCTCGAGAGGGAACAGCAGACTCCGCCTCGCCCCCAGTGAAGAGACAGCAGACCCCGCAATAAAAATAAATAAAAATGTATTCTGAACTGAAATGCCTCTCGGTCAAACTGCTTGTTTATCTTTTGCAGGCTGGTGCATGAACACACGAACAGTTGTTTTTCAGTAATCGAG
Source organism: Champsocephalus esox (assembly GCA_036324585.1). Lineage (NCBI taxonomy): Eukaryota > Metazoa > Chordata > Actinopteri > Perciformes > Channichthyidae > Champsocephalus > Champsocephalus esox. Next base: position 1,840,049 of record CM070479.1, read on the forward strand.
CACCTCTTCGAAGACACCTTTGATTTATTAATAATAATAATGAAACGAGAATTATGATACTGTAGAAGGAACGGTGTTGTTTTCTTTTGAATAATAATGAAACGAGAATTATAAACATACCCAAAACTAAATTAACAGTGTTGTTTAATATACATATAAAAGACATAAAAGACTATATTTTTGAAATTCTCAACAAAATTAACAGAATATACATATAAACATGCATGTGAACGTGCGTTGACCGTCACGTGCTCCGTCACGACCTGTGTGTGCGGTCGTGACGCGGGACCTGTGTGTGCGGTTCTGTAACTGCTGTCTCCGACGCTGCAGCTTCATGCTATTGATTGGAATGAATGGTGAAAAGAAATGTAGGGATCTTACAATTTCAGAGGCGTTTTTGTAGAAATACTACGTCCTACGTTGAGGACCAACGTAGTTATTACACGTTTAGATGTGAGACTGGGTTGGTCAAACATATCAATCACTCAGAACTGTTTCTGGATCCTGCGAATAATCAGCTGTGAAGAAGGTATCCAGATCCTGTACTTGAGCAAAAGTACTAATGCCACAATGGAAACATACTCAGTTTCAAGTACAAGTACTGAATCGATGAAGGTACATATGTAAAAGTATTATTTGGAAATATACTTGTGTGACATGCTAACAACATGCTAATGAAATGGAAGCTTTGACGCCGCGAGAACCGATTTGGTCCCACCTCGATGCCAATAGTCCAAAAATGTTACATTTAACCACAGGTGGCTTTGTATCATCGGGACGTGAGACCTGATCTGAGTGCACAGGTGGACGGATCTACGTTTATGGCACCGAATTACTGTCTGACCCTCCTCGCACACCCTCACAAACTGTGTGCGTGTGTGTGTGTGTGTGAGTGTGTGTGTGTGTGTGTGTGTGATGCTCTTTTGTATGTTAATAATATAACAGCTCATAAAAACAGACGAGACATAAAAAATGCAAAACTTCACTGAAGCAGAATTAACACTAAAAGCTGAGTTGAAATGTGTTTCTACATCTCATGTGAAGTTGTGAAGAGTCCTTTTAGTCCTTTCCTTTTTCTTTCACAAGTGGATGCATGTTTGTACATTTTGTAGATGCGAATTCATTTTAGCTGGGAAATGTACGGTGGCTGATCAAACTCGCTACAGCAGACCAAAACATTTCTATAAGGAGAAACTAAACTCGGTGCAGATCAGAAAAACAAGCAGATATAAAAACACAAATGTCCCATGAAGAAACATCTTCAGCAACTTGACGACACGCGTTTACTAAAAGCTGCAGAAACCAAACGCTGAAAATACAAAAGAAAAGAAAGTGAACAAACACTCAATTTGGTTAAAAAAAGAAATGTTGACCAAAATTGTTTTTGACTAAAAAAAAATTGGACAAAAAATAATTAAAGTTGAAAAAAAAGTATAAAAAATATATAAAAAAGAATATAACGAAAGAAAAAAAAAGTTGACAAAAAAAGTGCCTCACTCTTTAGTGTCCCCTGGTCTCCCAGCTGTGTGCGTCACTCTTTAGTGTCCCCTGGTCTCCCAGCTGTGTGCGTCACTCTTTAGTGTCCCCTGGTCTCCCAGCTGTGTGCGTCACTCTTTAGTGTCCCCTGGTCTCCCAGCTGTGTGCGTCATTCTTTAGTGTCCCCTGGTCTCCCAGCTGTGTGCGTCATTCTTTAGTGTCCCCTGGTCTCCCAGCTGTGTGCGTCACTCTTTAGTGTCCCCTGGTCTCCCAGCTGTGTGCGTCATTCTTTAGTGTCCCCTGGTCTCCCAGCTGTGTGCGTCATTCTTTAGTGTCCCCTGGTCTCCCAGCTGTGTGCGTCACTCTGTAGTGTCCCCTGGTCTCCAGCTGTGTGCGTCACTCTTTAGTGTCCCCTGGTCTCCCAGCTGTGTGCGTCACTCTGTAGTGTCCCCTGGTCTCCCAGCTGTGTGCGTCACTCTTTAGTGTCCCCTGGTCTCCCAGCTGTGTGCGTCACTCTTTAGTGTCCCCTGGTCTCCCAGCTGTGTGCGTCACTCTTTAGTGTCCCCTGGTCTCCCAGCTGTGTGCGTCACTCTTTAGTGTCCCCTGGTCTCCCAGCTGTGTGCGTCACTCTTTAGTGTCCCCTGGTCTCCCAGCTGTGTGCGTCACTCTGTAGTGTCCCCTGGTCTCCCAGCTGTGTGCGTCACTCTTTAGTGTCCCCTGGTCTCCCAGCTGTGTGCGTCACTCTTTAGTGTCCCCTGGTCTCCCAGCTGTGTGCGTCACTCTTTAGTGTCCCCTGGTCTCCCAGCTGTGTGCGTCACTCTTTAGTGTCCCCTGGTCTCCCAGCTGTGTGCGTCACTCTTTAGTGTCCCCTGGTCTCCCAGCTGTGTGCGTCACTCTTTAGTGTCCCCTGGTCTCCCAGCTGTGTGCGTCACTCTTTAGTGTCCCCTGGTCTCCCAGCTGTGTGCGTCACTCTTTAGTGTCCCCTGGTCTCCCAGCTGTGTGCGTCACTCTTTAGTGTCCCCTGGTCTCCCAGCTGTGTGCGTCACTCTTTAGTGTCCCCTGGTCTCCCAGCTGTGTGCGTCATTCTTTAGTGTCCCCTGGTCTCCCAGCTGTGTGCGTCACTCTTTAGTGTCCCCTGGTCTCCCAGCTGTGTGCGTCACTCTGTAGTGTCCCCTGGTCTCCCAGCTGTGTGCGTCACTCTTTAGTGTCCCCTGGTCTCCCAGCTGTGTGCGTCACTCTGTAGTGTCCCCTGGTCTCCCAGCTGTGTGCGTCACTCTTTAGTGTCCCCTGGTCTCCCAGCTGTGTGCGTCACTCTTTAGTGTCCCCTGGTCTCCCAGCTGTGTGCGTCACTCTTTAGTGTCCCCTGGTCTCCCAGCTGTGTGCGTCACTCTTTAGTGTCCCCTGGTCTCCCAGCTGTGTGCGTCACTCTTTAGTGTCCCCTGGTCTCCCAGCTGTGTGCGTCACTCTTTAGTGTCCCCTGGTCTCCCAGCTGTGTGCGTCACTCTTTAGTGTCCCCTGGTCTCCCAGCTGTGTGCGTCACTCTTTAGTGTCCCCTGGTCTCCCAGCTGTGTGCGTCACTCTTTAGTGTCCCCTGGTCTCCCAGCTGTGTGCGTCACTCTTTAGTGTCCCCTGGTCTCCCAGCTGTGTGCGTCACTCTTTAGTGTCCCCTGGTCTCCCAGCTGTGTGCGTCACTCTTTAGTGTCCCCTGGTCTCCCAGCTGTGTGCGTCACTCTTTAGTGTCCCCTGGTCTCCCAGCTGTGTGCGTCACTCTTTAGTGTCCCCTGGTCTCCCAGCTGTGTGCGTCATTCTTTAGTGTCCCCTGGTCTCCCAGCTGTGTGCGTCACTCTTTAGTGTCCCCTGGTCTCCCAGCTGTGTGCGTCACTCTTTAGTGTCCCCTGGTCTCCCAGCTGTGTGCGTCACTCTTTAGTGTCCCCTGGTCTCCCAGCTGTGTGCGTCACTCTTTAGTGTCCCCTGGTCTCCCAGCTGTGTGCGTCACTCTTTAGTGTCCCCTGGTCTCCCAGCTGTGTGCGTCACTCTTTAGTGTCCCCTGGTCTCCCAGCTGTGTGCGTCACTCTTTAGTGTCCCCTGGTCTCCCAGCTGTGTGCGTCACTCTTTAGTGTCCCCTGGTCTCCCAGCTGTGTGCGTCACTCTTTAGTGTCCCCTGGTCTCCCAGCTGTGTGCGTCACTCTTTAGTGTCCCCTGGTCTCCCAGCTGTGTGCGTCACTCTTTAGTGTCCCCTGGTCTCCCAGCTGTGTGCGTCACTCTTTAGTGTCCCCTGGTCTCCCAGCTGTGTGCGTCACTCTTTAGTGTCCCCTGGTCTCCCAGCTGTGTGCGTCACTCTTTAGTGTCCCCTGGTCTCCCAGCTGTGTGCGTCACTCTTTAGTGTCCCCTGGTCTCCCAGCTGTGTGCGTCACTCTTTAGTGTCCCCTGGTCTCCCAGCTGTGTGCGTCACTCTTTAGTGTCCCCTGGTCTCCCAGCTGTGTGCGTCACTCTTTAGTGTCCCCTGGTCTCCCAGCTGTGTGCGTCACTCTTTAGTGTCCCCTGGTCTCCCAGCTGTGTGCGTCATCTTTAGTGTCCCCTGGTCTCCCAGCTGTGTGCGTCACTCTTTAGTGTCCCCTGGTCTCCCAGCTGTGTGCGTCACTCTTTAGTGTCCCCTGGTCTCCCAGCTGTGTGCGTCACTCTTTAGTGTCCCCTGGTCTCCCAGCTGTGTGCGTCACTCTTTAGTGTCCCCTGGTCTCCCAGCTGTGTGCGTCACTCTTTAGTGTCCCCTGGTCTCCCAGCTGTGTGCGTCACTCTTTAGTGTCCCCTGGTCTCCCAGCTGTGTGCGTCACTCTTTAGTGTCCCCTGGTCTCCCAGCTGTGTGCGTCACTCTTTAGTGTCCCCTGGTCTCCCAGCTGTGTGCGTCACTCTTTAGTGTCCCCTGGTCTCCCAGCTGTGTGCGTCACTCTTTAGTGTCCCCTGGTCTCCCAGCTGTGTGCGTCACTCTTTAGTGTCCCCTGGTCTCCCAGCTGTGTGCGTCACTCTTTAGTGTCCCCTGGTCTCCCAGCTGTGTGCGTCACTCTTTAGTGTCCCCTGGTCTCCCAGCTGTGTGCGTCACTCTTTAGTGTCCCCTGGTCTCCCAGCTGTGTGCGTCACTCTTTAGTGTCCCCTGGTCTCCCAGCTGTGTGCGTCACTCTTTAGTGTCCCCTGGTCTCCCAGCTGTGTGCGTCACTCTTTAGTGTCCCCTGGTCTCCCAGCTGTGTGCGTCACTCTTTAGTGTCCCCTGGTCTCCCAGCTGTGTGCGTCACTCTTTAGTGTCCCCTGGTCTCCCAGCTGTGTGCGTCACTCTTTAGTGTCCCCTGGTCTCCCAGCTGTGTGCGTCACTCTTTAGTGTCCCCTGGTCTCCCAGCTGTGTGCGTCACTCTTTAGTGTCCCCTGGTCTCCCAGCTGTGTGCGTCACTCTTTAGTGTCCCCTGGTCTCCCAGCTGTGTGCGTCACTCTTTAGTGTCCCCTGGTCTCCCAGCTGTGTGCGTCACTCTTTAGTGTCCCCTGGTCTCCCAGCTGTGTGCGTCACTCTTTAGTGTCCCCTGGTCTCCCAGCTGTGTGCGTCACTCTTTAGTGTCCCCTGGTCTCCCAGCTGTGTGCGTCACTCTTTAGTGTCCCCTGGTCTCCCAGCTGTGTGCGTCACTCTTTAGTGTCCCCTGGTCTCCCAGCTGTGTGCGTCACTCTTTAGTGTCCCCTGGTCTCCCAGCTGTGTGCGTCACTCTTTAGTGTCCCCTGGTCTCCCAGCTGTGTGCGTCACTCTTTAGTGTCCCCTGGTCTCCCAGCTGTGTGCGTCACTCTTTAGTGTCCCCTGGTCTCCCAGCTGTGTGCGTCACTCTTTAGTGTCCCCTGGTCTCCCAGCTGTGTGCGTCACTCTTTAGTGTCCCCTGGTCTCCCAGCTGTGTGCGTCACTCTTTAGTGTCCCCTGGTCTCCCAGCTGTGTGCGTCACTCTTTAGTGTCCCCTGGTCTCCCAGCTGTGTGCGTCACTCTTTAGTGTCCCCTGGTCTCCCAGCTGTGTGCGTCACTCTTTAGTGTCCCCTGGTCTCCCAGCTGTGTGCGTCACTCTTTAGTGTCCCCTGGTCTCCCAGCTGTGTGCGTCACTCTTTAGTGTCCCCTGGTCTCCCAGCTGTGTGCGTCACTCTTTAGTGTCCCCTGGTCTCCCAGCTGTGTGCGTCATTCTTTAGTGTCCCCTGGTCTCCCAGCTGTGTGCGTCACTCTTTAGTGTCCCCTGGTCTCCCAGCTGTGTGCGTCACTCTTTAGTGTCCCCTGGTCTCCCAGCTGTGTGCGTCACTCTTTAGTGTCCCCTGGTCTCCCAGCTGTGTGCGTCACTCTTTAGTGTCCCCTGGTCTCCCAGCTGTGTGCGTCACTCTTTAGTGTCCCCTGGTCTCCCAGCTGTGTGCGTCACTCTTTAGTGTCCCCTGGTCTCCCAGCTGTGTGCGTCACTCTTTAGTGTCCCCTGGTCTCCCAGCTGTGTGCGTCACTCTTTAGTGTCCCCTGGTCTCCCAGCTGTGTGCGTCACTCTTTAGTGTCCCCTGGTCTCCCAGCTGTGTGCGTCACTCTTTAGTGTCCCCTGGTCTCCCAGCTGTGTGCGTCACTCTTTAGTGTCCCCTGGTCTCCCAGCTGTGTGCGTCACTCTTTAGTGTCCCCTGGTCTCCCAGCTGTGTGCGTCACTCTTTAGTGTCCCCTGGTCTCCCAGCTGTGTGCGTCACTCTTTAGTGTCCCCTGGTCTCCCAGCTGTGTGCGTCACTCTTTAGTGTCCCCTGGTCTCCCAGCTGTGTGCGTCACTCTTTAGTGTCCCCTGGTCTCCCAGCTGTGTGCGTCACTCTTTAGTGTCCCCTGGTCTCCCAGCTGTGTGCGTCACTCTTTAGTGTCCCCTGGTCTCCCAGCTGTGTGCGTCACTCTTTAGTGTCCCCTGGTCTCCCAGCTGTGTGCGTCACTCTTTAGTGTCCCCTGGTCTCCCAGCTGTGTGCGTCACTCTTTAGTGTCCCCTGGTCTCCCAGCTGTGTGCGTCACTCTTTAGTGTCCCCTGGTCTCCCAGCTGTGTGCGTCACTCTTTAGTGTCCCCTGGTCTCCCAGCTGTGTGCGTCACTCTTTAGTGTCCCCTGGTCTCCCAGCTGTGTGCGTCACTCTTTAGTGTCCCCTGGTCTCCCAGCTGTGTGCGTCACTCTTTAGTGTCCCCTGGTCTCCCAGCTGTGTGCGTCACTCTTTAGTGTCCCCTGGTCTCCCAGCTGTGTGCGTCACTCTTTAGTGTCCCCTGGTCTCCCAGCTGTGTGCGTCACTCTTTAGTGTCCCCTGGTCTCCCAGCTGTGTGCGTCACTCTTTAGTGTCCCCTGGTCTCCCAGCTGTGTGCGTCACTCTTTAGTGTCCCCTGGTCTCCCAGCTGTGTGCGTCACTCTTTAGTGTCCCCTGGTCTCCCAGCTGTGTGCGTCACTCTTTAGTGTCCCCTGGTCTCCCAGCTGTGTGCGTCACTCTTTAGTGTCCCCTGGTCTCCCAGCTGTGTGCGTCACTCTTTAGTGTCCCCTGGTCTCCCAGCTGTGTGCGTCACTCTTTAGTGTCCCCTGGTCTCCCAGCTGTGTGCGTCACTCTTTAGTGTCCCCTGGTCTCCCAGCTGTGTGCGTCACTCTTTAGTGTCCCCTGGTCTCCCAGCTGTGTGCGTCACTCTTTAGTGTCCCCTGGTCTCCCAGCTGTGTGCGTCACTCTTTAGTGTCCCCTGGTCTCCCAGCTGTGTGCGTCACTCTTTAGTGTCCCCTGGTCTCCCAGCTGTGTGCGTCACTCTTTAGTGTCCCCTGGTCTCCCAGCTGTGTGCGTCACTCTTTAGTGTCCCCTGGTCTCCCAGCTGTGTGCGTCACTCTTTAGTGTCCCCTGGTCTCCCAGCTGTGTGCGTCACTCTTTAGTGTCCCCTGGTCTCCCAGCTGTGTGCGTCACTCTTTAGTGTCCCCTGGTCTCCCAGCTGTGTGCGTCACTCTTTAGTGTCCCCTGGTCTCCCAGCTGTGTGCGTCACTCTTTAGTGTCCCCTGGTCTCCCAGCTGTGTGCGTCACTCTTTAGTGTCCCCTGGTCTCCCAGCTGTGTGCGTCACTCTTTAGTGTCCCCTGGTCTCCCAGCTGTGTGCGTCACTCTTTAGTGTCCCCTGGTCTCCCAGCTGTGTGCGTCACTCTTTAGTGTCCCCTGGTCTCCCAGCTGTGTGCGTCACTCTTTAGTGTCCCCTGGTCTCCCAGCTGTGTGCGTCACTCTTTAGTGTCCCCTGGTCTCCCAGCTGTGTGCGTCACTCTTTAGTGTCCCCTGGTCTCCCAGCTGTGTGCGTCACTCTTTAGTGTCCCCTGGTCTCCCAGCTGTGTGCGTCACTCTTTAGTGTCCCCTGGTCTCCCAGCTGTGTGCGTCACTCTTTAGTGTCCCCTGGTCTCCCAGCTGTGTGCGTCACTCTTTAGTGTCCCCTGGTCTCCCAGCTGTGTGCGTCACTCTTTAGTGTCCCCTGGTCTCCCAGCTGTGTGCGTCACTCTTTAGTGTCCCCTGGTCTCCCAGCTGTGTGCGTCACTCTTTAGTGTCCCCTGGTCTCCCAGCTGTGTGCGTCACTCTTTAGTGTCCCCTGGTCTCCCAGCTGTGTGCGTCACTCTTTAGTGTCCCCTGGTCTCCCAGCTGTGTGCGTCACTCTTTAGTGTCCCCTGGTCTCCCAGCTGTGTGCGTCACTCTTTAGTGTCCCCTGGTCTCCCAGCTGTGTGCGTCACTCTGTAGTGTCCCCTGGTCTCCCAGCTGTGTGCGTCACTCTTTAGTGTCCCCTGGTCTCCCAGCTGTGTGCGTCATTCTTTAGTGTCCCCTGGTCTCCCAGCTGTGTGCGTCACTCTTTAGTGTCCCCTGGTCTCCCAGCTGTGTGCGTCACTCTTTAGTGTCCCCTGGTCTCCCAGCTGTGTGCGTCACTCTTTAGTGTCCCCTGGTCTCCCAGCTGTGTGCGTCACTCTTTAGTGTCCCCTGGTCTCCCAGCTGTGTGCGTCACTCTTTAGTGTCCCCTGGTCTCCCAGCTGTGTGCGTCACTCTTTAGTGTCCCCTGGTCTCCCAGCTGTGTGCGTCACTCTTTAGTGTCCCCTGGTCTCCAGCTGTGTGCGTCACTCTTTAGTGTCCCCTGGTCTCCCAGCTGTGTGCGTCACTCTTTAGTGTCCCCTGGTCTCCCAGCTGTGTGCGTCACTCTTTAGTGTCCCCTGGTCTCCCAGCTGTGTGCGTCACTCTTTAGTGTCCCCTGGTCTCCCAGCTGTGTGCGTCACTCTTTAGTGTCCCCTGGTCTCCCAGCTGTGTGCGTCACTCTTTAGTGTCCCCTGGTCTCCCAGCTGTGTGCGTCACTCTTTAGTGTCCCCTGGTCACCCAGCTGTGTGCGTCACTCTTTAGTGTCCCCTGGTCTCCCAGCTATGTGCGTCACTCTTTAGTGTCCCCTGGTCTCCAGCTGTGTGCGTCACTCTTTAGTGTCCCCTGGTCTCCCAGCTATGTGCGTCACTCTTTAGTGTCCCCTGGTCTCCAGCTGTGTGCGTCACTCTTTAGTGTCCCCTGGTCTCCCAGCTATGTGCGTCACTCTTTAGTGTCCCCTGGTCTCCAGCTGTGTGCGTCACTCTTTAGTGTCCCCTGGTCTCCCAGCTATGTGCGTCACTCTTTAGTGTCCCCTGGTCTCCAGCTGTGTGCGTCACTCTTTAGTGTCCCCTGGTCTCCATTGTGTTTTGAGCTTCTTGCAGCGTTTGGTGTCTGCAGCTTCAAAACAGGTTTAAAAAATAAATCTCTCGTGTTGAAGTATCAGTGAGTCACGATTATATAAAAAAGCTATTTTCAATATCAAACTTTGTTCATTTCGGTCTTACTTATTTAAGTGTGAAGGAAAACTTGTTGCATTAATAATAAAACAGCTCATATAATTGTACGAGAGATAAGGGAAATACATTTTAAAAAATCTAATGAAAAAGCCAAGCCTATTTTATTATGCTACTTTATTATATTACACTATTTAATTTTCAATAAAAGAAAATGAAAATGTTACGGGAAGAAAGTCGATATAATTCAGAAGAACAACAATGAGTAAAGTTGAATATCTGGAATATCCAAACACTGTTGTATTTAAACAATAAACCGTATACTTTTGATGTCTTCTCTCCATCACCATGTGTCCCCGGTGCGTCGGGGAACTCACGCAGCGTCAGGAAATAAAACCCTCTCTCTTTTCCTCCGTACCCAAATCTCTAAAAACGGGGAACAACGGAGCGGATCCAGATTTGCGTCCGATATGACGTAACATCTGAAATGTGGACCCACGGCCCAATCAGAAACGTTGCTATCAGAAACAATGCCCGACTGTTTTGGACGTAATATGGTCGGTGTTTACATTAGCATGGCTAACGCTCAGAGCTAACCTGTGCTGGAGAGCATGTGTGTGAAGAAGCAGGAAGTAGAAAGGAACTCACCTTGTGGTGTAACCGGGAGAGAGAAAGCCTTTGAGCTCCAGACTGTTTCAGATCCTTGATGATCCATGATATGGCGTTTCATCACGGCAGCATTTAGTTTAGACGGTAGCTGCCGGGTCCCGCATGAGCTCAGACCCCTCCTTATTATGTTGCATCCATTTTTTACTTTTTTAAAGCTTTATCAGCAAATCAGCACTTTTGAAACAGGAAGTGAAATAGAGGGATATGAGGCATGGCTAGAATGATCTGCACTCCATAGACATGTTTTTTATATATCTGAGACCTACAGTATGGTATTGCCTAAATAGCATGAGGTGACCTTAAAGGGAAAAGGTCGATTAAAGCAGAACATTTTATAGAGTAAAAACTATTTTTGAGCAAACTGCCTTTAAAGGTCTGGATTGTAAAACACATGTTCCTCTTCATTTCTGACATTAAAACAATACTTTTTTGTAATACTTTTTATTTGTAATATGCTAATGAGGCATTATGTTACGCTCACTTTTAGTGAATCGAGAAGAACTCTAATACACATGGACAACATTAGTGAAATGAACTCCTAATTCTGTAAAGAAAGCGTGTTATAAAAGCTAAATAGACCACAATATGACGTGTGCATGATCCTGTTTTTATCTGTTGCTACACATCTGCTTACAAGCTGTACAAGTAGTTGATGAGATGTGATGCATTGTGGGAATATTAACGTGTGTTAGTCTCCATCAGTATTAGTTTATCGTGTATAAATGTGTGATAATGATCTGTAATTGTAGCAGCTCATTATAATGAGATCAAACACAGACAGAATATGAAATAATGTTGAACACACACACACACACACACACTTTGATCTTGAACGAAACAGCGTCTTTGAGTCAGAGAGAAGAAAGAGACAATGCTACAAACATTGAATATTCATGACGTTTTTCTGCGTACACGTTCGAGTACTGACGGCATGAAAACACTATAAATATTTGTTTGATCCTCAGGAAGTGGTGATTAAAGAAGCCCTTTACATACATGACTAAAACATTGAATTATCTTGGTTTTCCTGCGTTAACAATAATGTAATTTTATATATTATTCATGTCATTTTCTTAAAATAACAAATGTTTTCCCGAGCAATGATGCCAGATGTGGCTTCTATCCAACAAATAGAGCTAGAGTGGGCTCTAAAGGAACGACAGCACGGCGTTACTTAGACTTAGCTTGAACATGCATATTAGTTTTGTTTTGATAGTGATTGTCTCTTTAAATGTGTATATCTCTCATTGAGATGAGACTCAGCTCTTCATGTTTGTAGTTAAATACAGTTCATTAGTCATTCATATGTAAGGCGATGCAGTTTGTCCTGAATGCCAATTGTATATGTCGAAAATGTGATAAGGGTAACCAGAGAAGAGGAACTACAGCATGGTCACATGACTTCACGACGTCACCACCGCTAAGCTAAAGGCGGCTAATGTTGGGCTATAAAGGAACTACAGCACGGTCACATGACTTCACGTCTCCACCGCTAAGCTGAAGGCGGCTAATGTTGGGCTATAAAGGAACTACAGCACGGTCACATGACTTCACGTCTCCACCGCTAAGCTGAATGCGGCTAATGTTGGGCTATAAAGGAACTACAGCATGGTCACATGACTTCACGTCACCACCGCTAAGCTAAACGCGGCTAATGTTGGGCTATAAAGGGACTACAGCACGGTCACATGACTTCACGTCACCACCGCGAAGCTAAAGGCGGCTAATGTTGGGCTGTAAAGGAACTACAGCACGGTCACATGACTTCACGTCACCACCGCTAAGCTGAAGGCGGCTAATGTTGGGCTATAAAGGAACTACAGCACGGTCACAAGACTTCACGTCTCCACCGCTAAGCTGAATGCGGCTAATGTTGGGCTATAAAGGAACTACAGCACGGTCACATGACTTCACGTCTCCACCGCTAAGCTGAAGGCGGCTAATGTTGGGCTATAAAGGAACTACAGCATGGTCACATGACTTCACGTCACCACCGCTAAGCTAAACGCGGCTAATGTTGGGCTATAAAGGAACTACATTACGGTCACAAGACTTCACATCACCACCGCTAAGCTAAACGCGGCTAATGTTGGGCTATGAAGGAACTACAGCACGGTCACATGACTTCACGTCACCACCGCTAAGCTGAAGGCAGCTAATGTTGGGCGATAAAGGAACTACAGCACGGTCACATGACTTCACGTCTCCACCGCTAAGCTGAATGCGGCTAATGTTGGGCTATAAAGGAACTACAGCACGGTCACATGACTTCACGTCTCCACCGCTAAGCTGAAGGCGGCTAATGTTGGGCTATAAAGGAACTACATTACGGTCACAAGACTTCACATCACCACCGCTAAGCTAAACGCGGCTAATGTTGGGCTATAAAGGAACTACAGCACGGTCACATGACTTCACGTCACCACCGCTAAGCTGAAGGCGGCTAATGTTGGGCGATAAAGGAACTACAGCACGGTCACATGACTTCACGTCTCCACCGCTAAGCTGAATGCGGCTAATGTTGGGCTATAAAGGAACTACAGCACGGTCACATGACTTCACGTCTCCACCGCTAAGCTAAACGCGGCTAATGTTGGGCTATAAAGGAACTACAGCACGGTCACATGACTTCACGTCTCCACCGCTAAGCTGAAGGCGGCTAATGTTGGGCTATAAAGGAACTACAGCACGGTCACATGACTTCACGTAACCACCGCTAAGCTAAACGCGGCTAATGTTGGGCTATAAAGGAACTACAGCACGGTCACATGACTTCACCTCACAACCGCTAAGCTAAAGGTGGCTAATGTTGGGCTATAAAAGGACTACAGCACGGTCACATGACTTCACGTCACCTCTGCTAAGCTAAATGTGGCTAATGTTGGGCTATAAAGGACCTACAGCACGGTCATATGACTTCACCTCACAACCGCTAAACTAAAGGCGGCTAATGTTGGGCTATAAACGGACTACAGCACGGTCACATGACTTCACCTCACAACCGCTAAGCTAAAGGTGGCTAATGTTGGGCTATAAAAGGACTACAGCACGGTCACATTACTTCACGTCACAACCGCTAAGCTAAAGGTGGCTAATGTTGGGCTATAAAAGGACTACAGCACGGTCACATGACTTCACGTCACCACCGCTAAGCTAAAGGTGGCTAATGTTGGGCTATAAAGCAACTACAGCACGGTCACATGACTTCACGTCACCACCGCTGAGCCAAATGCGGCTAATGTTGGGCTATAAAGGAACTACAGCACGGTCACATGACTTCACGTCACCACCGCTGAGCCAAATGCGGCTAATGTTGGGTGTGGTGACGTTTCGTTGTTTTATTTAGACACTTGTTAGCAACAGCTTTTTTTTAATTCACCAGTGGGGTGTTTACTAACGTATTTTATGTAGAGAAACTCAAATCTATCTGCGTAGACCTTACTTCAGGCTTTCAACAAAACACACATTCAGGAAACCCTCCCTTAGCAAAAAAATCTATAGAATACTAAAGAAAAATCTATGGACGAATTATATAGAACATTTCTGTAGAATACTACAGGATTTTTGCAGACATACTATAGAAATTGCCTACGAGTTTTACTATAGATTCTGGGAAATAATCTATAGAACACTGTAGTATAGAAAATATATACTGTGTAGATGTTTTTTTTGTAGAAAATAATCTATAGACTCCTATAGAAAACCATATGGATGCTTTCTATAGAACTGCTCTGTAGAATACTATAGAATTTGTGACCTATATTCTATAGAATCTGTGGACATTTCTATAGAACTTCTTTGAAGAATACTATAGAATGTTTGCAGATATTCTATAGAATTTATCCATGGATTTTACTATAGATTCTGCAAAATAATCTATAGAAAAATCTATTGATGTTTCTGTAGAATATACTGCAGGATATTGGCAAATATTCTATATAATTCACCGATGACTACTTACTATAGATTCCTCCAAATAATTTATAGAATCCTATAGAAAATTGCTATTGTTTTCTATAAAATTGTTCTGCAGAACTTATAACATTAATTTACGGGAATTGTCCTTAAAGGTTTGACAGAATTGTACAGATGCATCTGCTCTTTTTACAGTCAATAACCTTTAATAAAAGTACAGCACTAAAACTTCTACGGGCAAAAAACCCGTCAAAATTAAAGTAAAAATACTTTAACTGAAATAAAGTGCAGAAGCAATTAGTATACAGAAATTGTCCTTAAAGATTTTAGAGGAAACTTTCCTCTCTTTTCAAAATCCATTGTCTTAAAATGTTACATTAAAATACCTTAAATAAAGTTCTGATGAGAAAAACAGTTTTTTACATTTTCTTTTATTAGATTTGTCGAACACTAAAATAAATACAGAAACTAAAGTTCTAACGGGAGAATACTGTTATTTCACAGCTTTCTAACATTTTCCAAACAAACAGGTTCAACAAAATGACATCACAAAATGTTCTGTAGGAAACAATTACTCTGAAAACTTAAAAAATAAAAATATTTGTAGAATTATAGGACAACTAATGAATACAGCATTTCATATTTAAACATCATGCTTATAAACAGTAGAAACAAAAAGTAAGTTGAATTTTTTAAGATTACTTTGAAACATTCTCAACTGAAAATAACAGAAATTGCAAAATGGCGACATATGTTCACATTGTCAATGTGAAGGAGCAGTGTGCAGGATTTAGTACGTCTAACAATGGGGATGTAGGTTCCAACCAATGGATAACTTGTTCACTCACCCTCCTATCCTATAAAGACTGCAAAACAGAGTAGAGTACTGCAGACTCCATTGAGTTGTTTATAACAGACTCACACTAACAATAGATATTGTTATGTCACTTAGCTTTAATCTCCAGTTGTAACAGATAATTAGTGATCAATGTATACATACAGATGCCGTCACAGAAATTCTGGAGCATTTACATCAGAATACAAGGACAGTGACATTCATTCAGTTTAGAGTTCCATTCCAATATGTTGTATGGTTGTATATGGTTATGTATAGGTTACATCATGTAATTGGGCACATAATCCAGTATACAGTTGTAAAGATTTCAAAGGGACCCATACAGCATTTGCAAAGCAGCTCAGTTCCACAAAATGATGTAGATTACTATGATTTTCTCTATTCCAATTTAAGGACGAGTTTTATAGAATTCTATATTATTCTATATTATTTAGTATAGGTTGCATCAGAGAGAAAATGTCATGCATGTTTTCTTTGAATGCTACAAATTCCTATAGATTTCTATAGATTTCTACAGATATGTCATGAGTCGGTTCTGTCCTATAGAATTATTTATATTGTTATAGTTTTAATTATAGAAGTGTATAGAACAGTACACATTTATAGTATTCTACAGAATGATCTAGAGATTTCTATAGTATTCTATAGAATTCTTTAGCATGGCTTACAAATACGACTATGTTCTATAACATGCTATAGATTTCTACAAGATTCTAGAGGATTCTATGTTCTTGATGTTATAGATTTTTTTGCTAAGGGCTTGACTTCCAGACAAGGGAAATTCAGACACTTTTCAGGGTTTAGGACTCATTCCTTCAGTTCTCTATAAACATATCTTTAGTTTCTGATTCGGTAAATATCCACGGAGAAGTCTCTGATCCATCTTCAGAGTCTCTGTAACTTAAAGTCAGAAACAGTCATTGTTGGTTAATTTCTCTGTAGCCTATGTCACATGTTTTCACACTCATCTTCATTTTGTATTATTTTATTATTTTGAGGTCTTTCAGTTCAGTTTGTGATCGTCTGTTTCCTTGTGTGCTTTTTAGCGGCGTCTGACTCAGCGCTTGGTGTTCGCTGTCAGCAGATCTGCAGATTCATCATTAACCTGAGGTCAGAGCTCAGTGAAAACATCTCCTCGGATCGCCTTTTTTATCACGTTATTTCACAAGAATTACTGACTCACGTCCTGATGTTTTCAAACACGTTAAAACAGAAATCCCCCGCTACGATGCTGCATATCAACTCATCGTGAAGAACGTGGAGTATTGTTACATTTATTGAGAGAGACACAGTTGTGATTTGTGCTGAGAGCTGGAGGCCAGAAGAAGACGTCCAGAAAGACAGAGAGGGCAAAAGTACATCCTTTACTCAAGTAGAAGTACAGATACTCGTGTTTAAAAATTCTCTGGTAAAAGTACTGACTAAAATACTCAAGTACAGTGGCGAGCCGTGACTTTTATACCTAGCTCCTGTCTTCAGGGTAACTCGCAGAGACGGCTAAAGGAGCTTCTTTCATTTAACCCTTCACATCCAAACAGAAACTGAATTGGAAGATTCGAAGGATTTATTGCTTTGGAAATATTATTTTAAATACAATTAAATCAAGTTATTTTGGTAAAACTAATAAAATATCAAACAAAAATATATTTAAATTTTTCTTTTTTTTATGTTTTAAAATATTATGTTCTAGAACAGCGGTTCTCAAACTGTGGTCCGCGGACCACTGGTGGTCCGCGAGGGTACTGCAGGTGGTCCGTGGAAAAAAGCTAAATAAAATCCACTTTTTATTATCAAGGATTTTCGGGGACCACCTCATATGTGACTTGCTCTATCAAAATCAGTCGCATTGACCTGAAGACACATTTTGAGTTGTATACACTGTCAGGAAAGAGGAGATTCCTAGCTTTCTAATGATATCTGGCAGTGGGGTAGTGGTCGTTGGGCTCATCGGACATTTATGAGAGAAAATCTCTAATATCCGAGTGCAAGTGAATGCACCACAAGACACGAGCCTTGTAACCCCTCCCCCGGCCTTGGCGCGAGCGTGGAAATATGATTGGCGGCGATTTCATTTGAACAGGACGGCGCAAAACGAGAAGCATCCGGACCATGATCCGGACCCAATGTAGCTCAAGCCTTTATACAACTTAGGCCTATACATTGTTTATGTTACTTATATGCCTGTGTTCATTGTTTTGAGTCTGTGTGTGTTGAGCGCAGCACCGTCTGCTTTTTGCAGCACAGTAACTAAAGCATACCGGTAGTTTTTTTGTAGACCTGTCTGCCCGTTTTGTGCACGTGCGTGCGTGCGCATCTTGTGGTATTGTTTGGGATGACCCAATTAAAATACCGTCCGCCGACCTCTTTGAGAAACGTACAACGCAGACAGACACCGGTCAGATAGGCTTCAATTTACTTTTGACTGTCTATGATTAACTATAAAAAAATATCGGCGTTTTAACACTAAGTTTATATATGAGGTGGTCCGCGAAAACCCTTGATAATAAATAGTGGTCCGCATAAACAAAAAGTTTGAGAACCCCTGTTCTAGAATATATAGAGGGCCCTGGCGGCTCAAGTCAAAGTTAAGAAGTATGGGCTTTGAAATGTACTTCAGTAAAAAGTACCCATAGCTAGCAGCTGCTTTAAAGAGTACCTGACCTCCCTTTATATCAATAGAACAATAATGTCATTGTTAGCTAATGAATGTTTCCATGGTGACCAACGGCAACATGACAACGTTTCCATTGGTCCCTCTTCTTTAGAGAAGACCAGGAAGTGATGGATACACGGATCGTGTTCCAACCAATAGGCACGCAGTGACTCTAAAGAGTAATGATCACGCCACGAACACACATTCAGACTAAAGGAACCAGCTGTTTGGGAAATGAGAGAAGTAGAAAGTACAGGTACTTGAGTTCAACATGTGAGAAGTAGAAAGTACAGGTATTTGAGTTCAACATGTGAGAAGTAGAAAGTACAGGTATTTGAGTTCAACATGTAAGAAATAGAAAGTACAGGTATTTGGGTTCCACATGTAAGAAGTAGAAAGTACAGGTATTTGTGTTCAACATGTAAGAAGTAGAAAGTACAGGTATTTGAGTTCAACATGTAAGAAATAGAAAGTACAGGTATTTGGGTTCCACATGTAAGAAGTAGAAAGTACAGGTATTTGTGTTCAACCTGTGAGAAGTAGAAAGTACAGGTATTTGGGTTCAACATGTAAGAAGTAGAAAGTATAGGTATGTGTGTTCAACATGTGAGAAGTAGAAAATACATGTATTTGTGTTCAACATGTAAGAAGTAGAAAGTTCAGGTATTTGTGTTCAACATGTAAGAAGTAGAAAGTACAGGTATTTGAGTTCAACATGTAAGAAGTAGAAAGTACAGGTATTTGTGTTCAACATGTAAGAAGGAGAAAGTACAGGTATTTGAGTTCAACATGTAAGAAGTAGAAAGTACAGGTATTTGGGTTCAACATATAAGAAGTAGAAAGTACAGGTATTTGAGTTCAACATGAGGGAAGTAGAAAGTACAGGTATTTGAGTTCAACATGTAAGAAGTAGAAAGTACAGGTATTTGTGTTCAACATGTAAGAAGTAGAAAGTACAGGTATTTGAGTTCAACATGTGAGAAGTAGAAAGTACAGGTATTTGTGTTCAACATGTAAGAAGTAGAAAGTACAGGTATTTGTGTTCAACATGTAAGAAGTAGAAAGTACAGGTATTTGAGTTCAACATGAGAGAAGTAGAAAGTACAGGTATTTGTGTTCAACATGTGAGAAGTAGAAAATACAGGTATTTGAATTCAACATGTAAGAAGTAGAAAGTACAGATATTTGAGTTCAGCATGTAAGAAGTAGAAAGTACAGGTATTTGAATTCCACATGTAAGAAGTAGAAAGTACAGGTATTTGTATTGAACATGTAAAAAGTCGTCAGAAAAATAAGTAGTGGAGTAAAGTACTGATACCAGAGAAATGGATTTAAGTACAGTAACGAAGTATTTCTACTCCACTACTTCCAACCTACCTCTGAGTGACGGCGGAAGGAAGCACATCTACTGTTCGTGGTAGGTTTACTAAGTATTTTTTGCAGAACTGACACTGTCGTGCAGGTGTATCAAACATACGGTCCGTGGGCGAAGAACTGCCTGCTCGACGGTCCAAACCGGCCCGGGGAATGAATCGTGGAAAAAAATGATAGAGAAGACCTTAACTGCAATTTTCACAACTTTGATGTATCTGTATGTCTCTAAATGTACGAGGCAGCGGGATAACATCCTTCTTTAATAGATCCTAGTTTAGTTGGTATGGTGTAGTCTGTCAGTTCCAGTGGGCAGGATGACACAGATGTGGAAATAAATGTTAGATAATTCAAATTGTAAAAAGACAGTTCATTAAATGTGAACATTTCCAGATTGTAATGTTGCCTCAAAACAAAGAGGAATGATTTGGAGATGTTGTTGTTTACGGGTTATTATGCTATGCTTTGAGGATAGCTAGCTCGCTAACGCTAAGCTGCTACTGCGTCAGGCTCTTTGTCCACACACTTTGAAACACGCCCACACTGAAGCTCTTCCTAAACGTTGCAGTGCTGTTGTATCTGTTCTGCTGAGGCTAGTTGTGACACTCTTCTAAAGCTGGTAAATGTCTCCAGCAATCCAGTTTTGAACTTCAAGCAGGAAGCCGGTCTGCGCTTGAGCAGTGCATTGTGTGTTCAGAGCATCACTTCGTTTTGGATACTCTATCCCCTCCATATTTAATCTGGGGTTTTACAGCGGTGCCAAAAGTACTCCAATCCTTTACTTAAAGGGCCCCTATGTATTTCTGTGTATTGTCTTATAGAGGTTTCTGTGCATGCAAAGGCTACAATCCCATGTGTGTATATCTGTGTGTGCGTGTGTGTAGATCTGTGTCTATGGGTATATCTGTGTGTGTGTGTGTGTGTGTGTGTGTGTGTGTGTGTGTGTACATATCTGTGTGTATGTGTTTATATCCGTGTCTATGTGTACTATATATCAGTATATATATGTGTATGTTTTCTGTTTGGCTGCCACATGTCTAAATGCCATATTTAAACACTCACATTGCTGCATTAATTAAGTCTGCTGTGTGTGTGTGTGTGTGTGTGTGTGTGTGTGTGTGTGTGTGTGTGTGTGTGTCTGTGTGTGTGTGTGTGTGTGTGTGAAGCTGTTTACTGACCCCACAGCGCCGAGCATGACTGTAACAACCCGGTGCTCCATCACACACACACACACACACGCACACACGCATGCACGCACACGCACACACACACACACACGCGCACACACACACTCACAAACTCACACTCACAAACACACACACACACCCACACCCACACTCACACACACACACACACACCCACACCCACACTCTCACACACACACACACACACACCCACACACACACACACTCTGTTGTGTCAGCTCTCTGCTGACGGGGTTTTCTGAGGGTGACGAGGCGACACCAAGCGCACCGCTCTGGTTCCTCAGGGTTTTTAAAAACTGGCACCAAAGATGGAATCACAAGCCAGGAGTTTCCGTACAAAACACACATCTGTCTCATGAGGCTCTTGTCTCGGCACCAAGCTGTCAGACATCTTTTCTTTCCTTTATATCTCCCCTGTTCAGATGCATTGTGGGAGATCCTGACTCATCCTGTTTCTGGTGTCTTAGGTTGGTGGTGTCAGCACACACACTTTGTGATTTCACTGCTTGTGCATTTTCCTCAGGAGGGTTTCCTCCGGCTGAAGTGAAGTGAATACACAACACGTCGGGACTCTTTAAAGTAGAGACACTACATACTGATATACACCTGAACATCAGCAGGAGAGGACTCTTTAAAGTAGAGACACTACATACTGATATACACCTGAACATCAGCAGGAGAGGACTCTTTAAAGTAGAGACACTACATACTGATACACACCTGAACCTCAGCAGGAGAGGACTCTTTAAAGTAGAGACACTACATACTGATATACACCGGACTCTTTAAAGTAGAGACACTACATACTGATACACACCTGAACCTCAGCAGGAGAGGACTCTTTAAAGTAGAGACACTACATACTGATATACACCTGAACATCAGCAGGAGAGGACTCTTTAAAGTAGAGACACTACATACTGATACACACCTGAACCTCAGCAGGAGAGGACTCTTTAAAGTAGAGACACTACATACTGATACACACCTCAACATCAGCAGGAAAGGACTCTTTAAAGTAGAGGCACTACATACTGATGTACACCTGAACATCAGCAGGAAAGGACTCTTTAAAGTAGAGACACTACATACTGATATACACCTGAACATCAGCATGAGAGGACTCTTTAAAGTAGAGACACTACATACTGATATACACCTGAACATCAGCAGGAGAGGACTCTTTAAAGTAGAGACACTACATACTGATATACACCTGAACCTCAGCAGGAGAGGACTCTTTAAAGTAGAGACACTATATACTGATGTACACCTGAACATCAGCAGGAGAGGACTCTTTAAAGTAGAGACACTACATACTGATATACACCTGAACCTCAGCAGGAGAGGACTCTTTAAAGTAGAGACACTATAAACTGATGTACACCTGAACATCAGCAGGAGAGGACTCTTTAAAGTAGAGACACTATAAACTGATGTACACCTGAACATCAGCAGGAGAGGACTCTTTAAAGTAGAGACACTACATACACTTGAACATGAGTAGTATATGGCCTCTTTAAAGCAGGAAATGTTGTCCCCAAATCTAGAGCCACAAAATCGAAAAGCACAATAAATATGATTGTTGGTTTTACTACTAGAGGAATATTTCCTCTGAGCTTTAGGAAATCCCTCTTAAAGCTCACAGCAGTTTGTAGATACTTCTACCATGAACTGTCTTTCAAGAAAAGTGATCCAAAACATAACAAAAGGCATCTCCAGACCCCTCCCTGACCCCTCGGTGTCTGTTGAATGGCATTCATAGAAATGCCCAGAGTCAATAATTTAAAGCAGACATGGCATGTTGAGAGTTCTTCCTCAAAATCCCCCAAGCCTCAGCCCTTCATCTCTCAGCGAGTCGTGGATCCATCAAACATCATGAATATCTGATGCTGTGCATCCGGAGGGATTCAGTCTCATCGCTGCAGAGACTCTGCCAGGACCGCCTCGCTCCGTTCGGATTTCAGAAATCTTTCCAGGCCTCCGAGAGATAATTCTCTTCCAGGGATCATCACTCAAATAAAAAATTAATGTTGCGCCAGCGCTGGATGTCTTTGCTCTGAATATTGATGAGTAAGAACGTCTCTCCCTGAGCCAGATAAACCTGGAGCGAGTGAAAAGGACTTTCAGACTTTAGCAAGTAATTGGATTGGAGATTTACTGAACTCTAATAATTTAATCAAGTGTTATCAAAAGTCAGTGGCGAACCGTCAGGGCCTTCAAGGTATTCAGAGAATACCCTGGAACACTCAGATAAAACAAACAAAACATCGATTTAATTATATGAATCAAATGTTATAAAATGTATATAAATGTATATAAAATGAATACATGAGAATGGTATCTGTGTCGTTGATCTGTGATATTACAGTGTTACGTTGATTTATTTTGTCCTTCTCGGACCATGCTCTACGCATATTCAGTGGTTTTGTGTTAGAAAAGAAAGTGACGATCTCCGAGAGCTTTCAGGTGTGAACCCACAATACTGAACACTATTGAGAGGAGACTGAAGTTTAAGAAACAAAGGTGGAAAGGGGAAAGGAGGCTAATGTACTGACTATTTACTGTCAAAGACACCATCAAAACCCATTGCCTTACAGTCTTTGTGACAGGAAGTGGTACCTCATGGTCGACCTGTAGAGAGCTGAAGCCCCTCCCTTTCCGGTGATCCACCATGGGACCTTATTTCTGAAAGAATATGTATTGAAGTCAATGGCGAGAGAGAAAATATCTGTCCATCCCGTTTGAATCGTGCCATGAATTACACATATGATGTTTGTCAATCTTAAATAATAATTTCCATGTCAAAAAAGTCACAGTTTGTCGTAAAACTGTTGAAATATAAGACGATGAAAAATACGCAACTAGAAAGACAAATCCAAGAGTCGCGTAAGTGACCGGAACCGACTAACTCCCCTTGTGTGTATGCACAGCTCTCAACATGCCCAGACTTGAAGTGATTTCACCTTTAATACTTTTCGCCTCAGTCTGAGAGAAATGTGCTAAGGTGACGGCCATCTTGGTGACGTGTGTTGTGCGAGACGGGAGATGTAGTTCATTGAGCGGTTTACACAAAAAATAAGTGTTACTCCACAGTTTTACGACAACATTTTCTTTTCTTGTCTTGCAAAATGATCTTTTAAATTGACAAACATCATATGTGTAATTCGTGGCACAATTCAAACGGGATCGAAGATCATTTCTCTCTCGCCATTGACTACAATACATATTTTTCCCGAAAGAAGGTCCCATGGATCAGTGGTTCCCGGGGGGGGGGCGCCAGATTGCAGGGGGGGCGCCAGATTGCAGGGGGGGCGCCAGATTGCAGGGGGGGCGCCAGATTGCAGGGGGGGGCGCCAGATTGCAGGGGGGGGCGCCAGATTGCAGGGGGGGGCGCCAGATTGCAGGGGGGGCGCCAGATTGCAGGGGGGACCCCTTGTCACTAAAAGCCTTGTCCCGACATTACAATAAAATATAAAAAATAGTTGATTAATTCATTTGAATACAAATTGAAGTTAGTATTAAAGGCTAAAAACACAGAAATGTATAATTCTTTCTTTAATAGAAATGTATCTTCTGCCGTAAAGTGTACCAGCTCTTCTGGATAAGCGCATGTTTAAAACATAGTCATTGTCCATGCCGGTTTCAGTTGGATTATTCATCAGTTGCTCCGATCAGATCGGTCTCCTCCATTTTGTAGATTATTTACGAATTTTGAATCCACACAAACACATCGGCAACATCCGGCTTACTTTGAGCGTGTTTTAAACAGTTTAACCCCTTTGTGAATTGTTTCCACTTGCGCCGTCCTTTCATTTCTTCATTCAGCGGGAATCCAGATGAATTAATCCTGAGTCCAATAACCATCAAAGTCTCTCCATAGTGCTCCTTGGTTACGCTTTCATCCTCCTTTAACAACATACTTCACACTCATCTAGTTTGTGACAGTAGTTGTAGCATTTTGAGACTTTGAAACTTGAATTACCGCTGTTGCGCCCCCCCCCTTGTGTGTGTGTGTGTGTGTGTGTGGGGTGGGGGGGCGCAACTTCCAAAAGGAGTCATTTGGGGGGGCTCTTGGGAAAAAAGGTTGGGAACCCCTGCCATGGAGGATCACCGAAAAGGGAGATGCATTTTTTGTATTATAAACCCCACGCTGCCCACTTTGAGGGCCGATACACTAATGGCCGTTGTTAATGTGAATAACGCCTCTAGTTTACAGAATCCAGGGAGTAAATCATTTAGTTTAGGTCATTTGCAAAAGTCACAGACAAAAATACAAAGTTTGTTTGGGTTTGGAGTCGATTGATTAACAATTCTCGAAATAGTCCAAGGAAAATCATTTCGACAGTAAAATGTCTTTCAAATTCTCGTTTCATATCAACTTTCTTCCACATGTGTTGATAACCTTAAATAAACACACCAAGCCAATGAGAGCTGAACAAAAATAGGACATCGATATATCTTTGATGCCGTGTGTAATCTGTCTTTCTTCCTTTTTCTTTTTCAGGGACGATTGTTCATCAGTCTCATAATTATTGCCTTGGTCCCAATCTGCATTCAAGTTTTTGGTTATTTCTCCTTTTGAAATATCAATCACAAGCGCTCGATTGTTCCACACAAACATATAATCATTTTAATCCATCTTCCTCTATCCCGTCCGCACGCTTATTATCAGAAGCATCGATGGTGTTGCTCACAATTTGTCCATTTCCAGTCAATAGGCTTTCCAATCTTGCCTTCTTTTTTTTAATCAACACTTTTAATGACAACAATAACAAACCTGGTAGTCAATTAGGGCCGGCGATGTTCCAGGAAACCATGTAGACCGTTGGACTTTGCATAAGTGTATGTCCTGTTTGATTTGAAAGAAAACAACCCTATAATCACATCACATTTATCCACGGCGGCTAACAATAAAGGCAATCTATCATGAAGAAGCAAACTCCCGTGCACTATAAACCCAGCCACATAAGTGCTACCGCATTAGCTCTGATTGAAGCCAAATCCTTTGTAAGTGCTATGTACAGAACATTTGGTCCTTTTTTATTTTCTGTATGTAATTATCTGTGAAGCTTCTATTACTATCGCGCATTTTACATTATGAAAGTGGCTGTTTATGGAACTCGCAGTTCACCAACCATTGGAAAACTGAGAAAACCCTGCGGTTGGGTTTTTGTTCCAGCCCACATTCGGGCACACAGTGTTCTGATGATTCAGTTCGGACTGAGCGTGAGGAGATGCGATTCGTCTGTTATCTCAGGGACTAGATCTCATGTCTTTAACGGCAGACGCGACCTCCGTGTTCAGAGGACTGCCAGATATGCTCGTGGATGAAAGCAATCTAACTGTGCTAGTCTGTAGATCGGGGAAATTAGATTGTTGTTGTGGTTTTTAATAAAAGACTTGTAATAGAGCCGAGCAGTTGGGGTGATGACGAGCTTCGACCCTTCCCCCGTGGACTGAGTGTGCTCTTTCCCCTCCCGTTGGCACTCCCACTACAAATGATCTCAGCCCATTAACAGCCTCATTGATATGGGCGAGAAGGGACATGCTATAAATAAATACTGTACAACAAGGCGGTGACCTTTAGCAGCTGCAGTAATTGTGATGGGAGCCGAAGAACTCTTTAAGTTGTGTCTTGTATGAAACCAAAAGTCAACATTGATTTTTTTTAACTGCAGTAGCCGATGTGCGCAAAGCGTGGGTAAGTATTTAAAGTCCCGCGTATAACCAATAGTCAAAGTTGAGTTATATTAACTAACATAAGCAGAATGACCCGTAGCTTGCATCCCCCATGAAACCTAAAGTCAACATCGACTGTATCTTTTACTGATGGAGTCCAGGTACATATGTCATTTACGTTACAGTTTGTTTCCAATGTCAAACCAAAACGATGTGAAAAAGTTACATTTTGTTACGTTACAAACATCAGCGCACCTGTTGCAGCCAATTCAATCCAATAGCTTTATTAGCATGATCATAATTACATCCAGCATTGATAAAGCTCTGCATAGTTGAAACATCTATATAAATACATATTCGAAACAAATCTGAACATAAGCAAGAACTAAAATGTTTTGGGTTTACAAGGAACACAAGGAAGGAAAATGCATATGAATAATAAGAACACATGATAAAGACATGTTGGATGTGATTTCCCTAAAGCCCCTGCCACACTGTCCCGAAATTGACACCCGATGGACACACGATAAAGGAAATGTTCAAATTTGGCTGTGATCGTAGCAACATCGGGCCGTTCGTGAGGGCATCTAAGCCATCGTGTGACCGCCGGTGGAGTTTCTCAGGCTCCGGCAGCAACTTCGTGAGCGGCAACTTCGTAAGGCACTGGTGAGGGCATCTTGTCAAGTCGTGTCATCTTCGTGTTATCATCGGTGCATTCGCCCTCACTCTGATTGGGGCGAATGCCCGATGGCACCGAGGATAACAAGATGCCCTCACGATGGCCTTACGAAAAGCAACACGGATACACGAATTCAACACGAAAATGAACCTTTGCGAGGTCCTTCGGCTATTTTTTGGCATGCCAAAGATTTTGCCACCGCTCACGAAGTTGCTGCCGGAGCCTGAGAAACTCCACCGACAGTCATACGAAGGCTTAGATGCCCTCACGAACGGCCCGATGTTGCTACGATCACAGCCGAATTTGAACATTTCCTTTATCGTGTGTCCATCGGGTTGTTTTATTGCACAACACAAATCATGTAAACACATTATGTAAATAACCCGATTTGTGTTACTGTGAAACTAAAAAGGATATAATATATTATTTTGAAGGCGAGTTGACAGGAAGTTGTTGTTGCTATGGAAACAACATGACGGAGAAAACGTAATATTTTCTACATATAAAGACGGAGAAAGCAAAGAACAAAGTCTGAAGATATCAGTACAGTATCATAGTACTGTAACATAACTGTTTGTGTTACTTTCGTTGCAGTTGTACGTCTTAAATGTAATGTAAACGTTGCCTTCGTGTGTGGTTCGGGGACATCTCCGTGCGAAATTCACAATTCCATATTCGTGTGTCCATCGGGTGTACATTTCGGGACAGTGTGACAGGGACTTAAGTCTTACCACATGGTTTTTGGCGCCTAAACGTAACTCCTTCATAACTGATGCTGTGCACCTGGTCGACTACTGGTCGCTGCACTTTGCCTCTTTTTAATGGTAGTGAAAACAATAAAACGTGGCATTCAGAGCTCCGACACCATTTGAAACTCTCACATAAGGTTTGTCTCATAGAAAGGAATGAGGAGGCTTTGCTTTGGGGATAAAGTGAGGCCCACAGTGTCTCACGCAACTTCCTCTAGACGTCGAATGGTCAATCTTAATGTTGGAGATTGTTGATGATGTCAGCACTTATGTCCTGAACGTTGTTGTGTTGAGTGTTGTTGTATTGTTTTAAGTGCCGGACCCAAGGAAGAGTAGCACGAGCAAAAGCTACTGGGGATCCTAAAGAAACATAAAATCTATGAGGCTAACGTAATGAACTGAGTCCTTATCTGTGTCCTGTTTTATGGACGTGCTGCGGACAGAGGAGAAGAGTTCAGATAAAGAGTGGCTTTCCATCTGAGGCACATATGGTTATTGGAGAGCACGACGAAGCAGGAGGTTCAGCTACACTTACCTCGAGTTCCTTTGGGTACATTTAGCTCAGCAACAGGGGGAGCAAACTAATATCTACTTTCAAACTGCGGTAACACCATCGGCACTGAGCGGTTTATTTCCAGAGCTCTGCGGGCCTGGATCTTTTACCGTCTGGCCTCATGTCTAACTGTATTTTAGGACTCACATCTCCCCGGGTGTTTCATCCCCTCCGCTCTCGGTGTGATCTGACCTTTGTCTCGGTTTTTTCAGGACACATGGTTTCTCATTAGCACCGGGGCACATGGCGGGGTCCCATGTTGGCATCGAAGCTCATTCTCTCTGACATAGTTAGTCTGAAAGGGGGGCAGCGGCGGGCTAATTGGAGCGGTGCTATTTCCAGCAGCTAGTGCTAGTTCTGGCCTTTCATCATGAGCCGGATCTAATGTCAGCTGACGAGAGAGACGTGTCTCGGTGCTCGGAAAGAGGACGACCCTGTTTTCAGATGGCTGAGGATTGGCTGGGTCACCCTGCTGCCAGGAGGGAGATGGAAATGAAACTGATATTGTAAAGTTAAGGTCTGTATTGGGGTTAGGTCCCTTAGACTATTTAATCACAACTTTGTATCCGTCATTTCTCAACAGTAGCATTAGACCACGACCACTGTTACAATAAACTATTCATTCCTGCCCTACATATCCGGTTTTACGCAAATAAAAGTATTAAGATACTTTATTAATCCAAATATGGGAATTTTTGTTGTTGCTGGCGCATAAAAGAAAATAAGGCATTGCACATAATAACAAATTAAAAGATTATAAATTAACTATTGTACAAAGTAAACATCTCAAAATAGAAATAAACCAGCTTTAGAAAACGCATCCCTTGCCTCTTCACTACTTACACCACTTTCTCTCCTGTTTTGATGCCAATAGATGAAGGAACAAAGGCAGATGTTATGTCGATATAAGCAGTTTTAAATGACAATGAACAATATAATCAAGCTCACCACACATTTTCAAAAAGATATGCGTTCCCTCACTCAGCCCACTTTGAATGAGTCCATTAAACCTTCAGTATTGAACAGACAGTTCTAGTAGATTGTTATTCCACTTACTTCGGTCTTCGGTCTTATGGTCAAATGGAGTTCATAGAAAGGGTATCTCCCTGCTAAAGCTTGACAAATACTTCTATATCACAAGGCCGACAGCTCGTACTGCAATCAGGGGGTGAAATGAACAGTCTGTGTGTTTGAGGAAGTGACTGCACACAATGAACACAGACCATACACGGTATGACCTTGACCTGAGCAAGGTCAGAACGACCATCCTTTCTGCTTTCAACCTCGACACAAACAGCTCCGAACAGAAGCAGTGGACCTCACGCAATAAAAGCTCTGGACATTCAGTCTGATATCTGCCAGTTTTTCAACGTTTTGATGTCTTTTAGTTGTTCCTGGGAAAAGTACCCCTCCTTCTGCGATTCTGTATAGACTATATAAAAATACATATATAAATATTTAATATATATAAAATAATGTATACTATTACATTATTGCCTCTGCAGAAGTTATAATGGAATAGGGTAATAACTTCATAATTAACTACACCTGAAAGCAGAAGTCTAGGGCAAATAATTCTCTTCCGTGCTGATGTCACAAAATGTCTTTAAAAAAAAATCAAATTCTGGAGATGTAAAGAAAAATGAAATTTTGAAGCAAAAAAGTCAAATTCTGAGAAAAAAGTCAAATTCTGAAATAAATTCATATTTGAGATGCATTGTGGGATATGTAGTTTATGGGCAACGTGGTTCTGTAAATCGGCATGTAACCGTATAATAAACGTATAATATTCTTTAAGAGCTCTTGTGGGGCTGCATTAAATTAAGTCGCGGGCTGGATTTGGCCCTCGGGCCTTGAGTTTGACACCCCTGGTCTAAGATATCCGATGTCTCTCAGGATAAACATGTTATGTTCGTGTAGCTGGACCAATAGGGAACCTGACATCTCTCCCCATCCGACTCCGGAGTCGCTCGGGAGGCGAGGCTCCTAACTCTGAAGGATAGATGCCTCAAAGTCCTCCGTGACTCACGCTCCTGATGTGCTTATGTAATATTCTCCATGTAATAACAGAAAGAGGACATTGAATGAACGAGGTGTCCTTCATCTTTCCCCTTCCCCCACCGCCACTCTCTTTCTCCATCTTTGCCGTCACTCTCGCACACAAGCTGATTAAATGACTGCCTGCACACCGACCTTTTGACTCTGGTTTAGAGAAAGGTAATAATGAGGTCATGCAATCTCTATCTAGATTGTGTGCCACGCTCAAACGATGCAAATACAAAACGCTGCAAGAAGCTCAAAACACAACGGAGACCAGGGGACACTAAAGAGTGACGCACACAGCTGGGAGACCAGGGGACACTAAAGAGTGACGCACAAAGATGGGAGACCAGGGGATGCTAAAGAGTGACGCACAAAGCTGGGAGACCAGGGGACACTAAAGAGTGACGCACAAAGCTGGGAGACCAGGGGACACTAAATAGTGACGCACACAGCTGGGAGACCAGGGGACACTAAAGAGTGACGCACACAGCTGGGAGACCAAGGGACACTAAAGAGTGACGCACACAGGTAGGAGACCAGGGGACACTAAAGAGTGACGCACACAGCTGGGAGACTAGGGGACACTAAAGAGTGACGCACACAGCTGGGAGACCAGGGGACATTAAAAAGTGATGCACACAGCTGGGAGACCAGGGGACGCTAAAGAGTGACGCACACAGCTAGGAGACCAGGGGACACTAAATAGTGACGTACACAGCTGGGAGACCAGGGGACACTAAAGAGTGACGCACACAGCTGGGAGACCAGGGGATGCTAAAGAGTGACGCACACAGATGGGAGACCAGGGGATGGTAAAGAGTGATGCAAACAGCTGGGAGACCAGGGGAGACTAAAGAGTGACGCACACAGCTGGGAGACCAGGGGACACTAAAGAGTGACACACACAGATGGCAGACCAGGGGACACTAAAGAGTGATGCACACAGCTGGGAGACCAGGGGACACTAAAGAGTGAGGCACACAGCTGGGAGAAAAGGGGACACTAAAGAGTGACGCACACAGCTGGGAGACCAGGGGACACTAAAGAGTGACGCACACAGCTGGGAGACCGGGGACACTAAAGAGTGACACATACAGCTGGCAGACCAGGTGACACTAAAGAGTGATGCACACCGCTGGGAGACCAGGGGACACTAAAGAGTGAGGCACACAGCTGGGAGAAAAGGGGACACTAAAGAGTGACGCACACAGCTGGGAGAAAAGGGGACACTAAAGAGTGACGCACACAGCTGGGAGACCAGAGGGACACTAAAGAGTGAGGCACACAGCTGAGAGACCGGGGGACACTAAAGAGTGACACACACAGCTGGGAGACCAGGGGACACTAAAGAGTGACGCACACAGCTGCGAGACCAGGGGACACTAAAGAGTGACGCACACAGCTGGGAGACCAGGGGACACTAAAGAGTGACGCACAAAGATGGGAGACCAGGGGATGCTAAAGAGTGACGCACAAAGCTGGGAGACCAGGGGACACTAAAGAGTGACGCACAAAGCTGGGAGACCAGGGGACACTAAATAGTGACGCACACAGCTGGGAGACCAGGGGACACTAAAGAGTGACGCACACAGCTGGGTGACCAAGGGGACACTAAAGAGTGACGCATACAGGTAGGAGACCAGGGGACACTAAAGAGTGACGCACACAGCTGGGAGACTAGGGGACACTAAAGAGTGACGCACACAGCTGGGAGACCAGGGGACATTAAAAAGTGATGCACACAGCTGGGAGACCAGGGGACGCTAAAGAGTGACGCACACAGCTAGGAGACCAGGGGACACTAAATAGTGACGCACACCGCTGGGAGACCAGGGGACACTAAAGAGTGACGCACACAGCTGGGAGACCAGGGGATGCTAAAGAGTGACGCACACAGATGGGAGACCAGGGGATGGTAAAGAGTGATGCAAACAGCTGGGAGACCAGGGGAGACTAAAGAGTGACGCACACAGCTGGGAGACCAGGGGACACTAAAGAGTGACACACACAGATGGCAGACCAGGGGACACTAAAGAGTGATGCACACAGCTGGGAGACCAGGGGACACTAAAGAGTGAGGCACACAGCTGGGAGAAAAGGGGACACTAAAGAGTGACGCACACAGCTGGGAGACCAGAGGACACTAAAGAGTGAGGCACACAGCTGAGAGACCGGGGGACACTAAAGAGTGACACACACAGCTGGGAGACCAGGGGACACTAAAGAGTGACGCACACAGCTGCGAGACCAGGGGACACTAAAGAGTGACGCACACAGCTGGGAGACCAGGGGACACTAAAGAGTGACGCACACAGCTGGGAGACCGGGGACACTAAAGAGTGACACACACAGCTGGGAGACGAGGGGACACTAAAGAGTGACGCATACAGCTGGGAGACCAGGGGACACTAAAGAGTGACGCATACAGCTGGGAGACCAGGGGACGCTAAAGAGTGACGCACACAGCTGGAGACCAGGGGACACTAAAGAGTGACGCACACAGCTGGGAGACCAGGGGACACTAAAGAGTGACGCACACAGCTGGGAGACCAGGGACACTAAAGAGTGACGCATACAGCTGGGAGACCAGGGGACGCTAAAGAGTGACGCACACAACTGGAGACCAGGGGACACTACAGAGTGACGCACACAGCTGGGAGACCAGGGGACACTAAAGAGTGACGCACACAGCTGGGAGACAAGGGGACACTAAAGAGTGACGCATACAGCTGGGAGACCAGGGGACGCTAAAGAGTGACGCACACAGCTGGACACCAGGGGACACTAAATAGTGACGCACACAGCTGGGAGACCAGGGGACACTAAAGAGTGACGCACACAGCTGGAGACCAGGGGACACTAAAGGGTGACGCACACAGCTGGGAGACCAGGGGACAATAAAGAGTGACGCACACAGCTGGGAGACCAGGGACACTAAAGAGTGACGCACACAGCTGGGAGACCAGGGGAACACTAAAGAGTGACGCACACAGCTGGGAGACCAGGGGATGCTAAAGAGTGACGCACACAGATGGGAGACCAGGGGATGCTAAAGAGTGATGGACACAGCTGGGAGACCAGGGGAGACTAATGAGTGACGCACACAGCTGGGAGACCAGGGGACACTAAAGAGTGACGCTCACAGCTGGAGACCAGGGGACACAAAAGAGTGAGGCACACAGCTGGGAGACCAGGGGACACTAAAGAGTGACACACACAGCTGGGCAGACCAGCGGACACGAAAGAGTGATGCACACAGCTGGGAGACCAGGGGATACTAAAGAGTGAGGCACACAGCTGGGAGAAAAGGGGACACTAAAGAGTGACGCACACAGTTGGGAGACCAGGGGACGCTAAAGAGTGACGCACACAGCTAGGAGACCAGGGGACACTAAATAGTGACGCACACAGCTGGGAGACCAGAGGACACTAAAGAGGGACGCACACAGCTGGGAGACCAGAGGACACTAAAGAGTGAGGCACACAGCTGGGAGACCAGGGGACACTAAAGAGTGACACACACAGCTGGGAGACCAGAGGACACTAAAGAGTGACGCACACAGCTGGGAGACCAGGGGACACTAAAGAGTGATCCACACAGCTGGGAAACCATTGGACACTAAAGAGTGACGCACACAGCTGGGAGGCCAGGGGACACTAAAGAGTGAGGCACACAGCTGGGAGACCAGGGGACACTAAATAGGGACGCACACAGCAGGAGACCAGGGGACACTAAAGAGTGACGCACACAGCTTGGAGACCAGGGGACACTAAAGAGTGAGGCACACAGCTGGAGACCAGAGGACACTAAAAAGTGACGCACACAGCTGGAAGACCAGGGGACACTAAAGAGTGAGGCACACAGCTGGAGACCAGAGGACACTAAATAGGGACGCACACAGCAGGAGACCAGGGGACACTAAAGAGTGACTCACACAGCTTGGAGACCAGGGGACACTAAAGAGTGAGGCACACATCTGGAGACCAGAGGACACAAAAGAGTGACGCACACAGCTGGGAGACCAGGGGACACTAAAGAGTGACACACACAGCTGGCAGACCAGGGGACACTAAAGAGTGATGCACACCGCTGGGAGACCAGTGGACACTAAAGAGTGACGCACACAGCTGGGAGACCAGGGGACACTAAAGAGTGAGGCACCCAGCTGGGAGACCAGGGGACACTAAAGAGTGACGCACACAGCTGGAGACCAGGGGACACTAAAGAGTGACGCACACAGCTGGGAGACCAGGGGACACTAAAGAGTGAGGCACACAGCTGGAGACCAGAGGACACTAAAGAGTGACGCACACAGCTGGGAGACCAGGGGACACTAAAGAGTGACACACACAGCTGGCAGACCAGGGGACACTAAAGAGTGATGCACACAGCTGGGAGACCAGGGGACACTGAAGAGTGACGCACACAGCATGAGACCAGGGGACACTAAAGAGTGACGCACACAGCTGGGAGACCAGGGGACACTAAAGAGTGACGCACACAGCTGGAGACCAGGGGACACTAAAGAGTGATGCACACCGCTGGGAGACCAGTGGACACTAAAGAGTGACGCACACAGCTGGGAGACCAGGGGACACTAAAGAGTGAGGCACCCAGCTGGGAGACCAGGGGACACTAAAGAGTGACGCACACAGCTGGAGACCAGGGGACACTAAAGAGTGACGCACACAGCTGGGAGACCAGGGGACACTAAAGAGTGAGGCACACAGCTGGAGACCAGAGGACACTAAAGAGTGACGCACACAGCTGGGAGACCAGGGGACACTAAAGAGTGACACATACAGCTGGCAGACCAGGTGACACTAAAGAGTGATGCACACAGCTGGGAGACCAGGGGACACTAAAGAGTGACGCACACAGCATGAGACCAGGGGACACTAAAGCGTGACGCACACAGCTGGGAGACCAGGGGACACTAAAGAGTGACGCACACAGCTGGAGACCAGGGGACACTAAAGAGTGAGGCACACAGCTGGGAGACCAGGGGACACTAAAGAGTGACGCACACAGCTGGAGACCAGGGGACACTAAAGAGTGACGCACACAGCTGGAGACCAGGGGACACTAAAGAGTGAGGCACACAGCTGGGAGACCAGGGGACACTAAAGAGACAGGATAACTCTGGCACAGAGACAGACGTGTCTTACATTTGAAAGGATATTGGGTCTGGAAATCGATGAAAAGCTCTTTGAATTGACCACTGAAGGAGGCGTGGTGCCTCGGTGCAGGTGGTGTGCGTCAGTGGGCTTTAGATCGACTGACTCGTCTGTCGGCTCTGGCGACGTGTCTATTTATGAAAGCATCGTGCAAACAAAGCTGAGCTGAAACGAGACACTGCTGCCGTTCTGCCCCCTTGGGCTATTGGCATCAGCTGCCCGTCTCACCGTTTGAAACGCAAACAGGCTGCTTCCTCTTCCTCTTCCTCTTCCTCTTCCTCTTCCTCTTCCTCTTCCTCCTCCTCTTCCTCTTCCTCCTCCTCTTGAGCCATTTTCTCTTTCAACTGTCTCTGGTTGAAGGAGTGAAGCTTTTCCCTCCGGGAGCTGAGGCCCTTAAGAGAGAAACACACCTCCCCTGCAGCTGAGCTATTAGGACATACCGTCATAGTGTGTGTGTGTGTGTGTGTGTGTGTGTGTGTGTGTGTGTGTATGTGTGTGTGTCCATATGACCTTAGCGCTGCCTTTCCCCGTGCCCCAGCCACA
The DNA here is from genome assembly GCA_036324585.1 of Champsocephalus esox. NCBI lineage: Eukaryota > Metazoa > Chordata > Actinopteri > Perciformes > Channichthyidae > Champsocephalus > Champsocephalus esox. The sequence goes on from CM070479.1 coordinate 1,875,428, forward strand.
TTGAATGGAGCTTCAGAGGAGGATGATCCATATTTCACTCATTAGAGCTTCGGATAAGAGGAATCACCTGGACTGGACTGTGTGTGTGTGTATGTGTGTGTGTGTGTGTGTGTGTGTTTGTGTGTCTGAGATGGACGCCTGCGAGGAGCCGCGTCACAGATTCCCAATTTGACACAAATCCACCGAGCTTTGCATCAAAGCCAAAGCCATTTCCAAGCCGTCTCCCCTTCAAAGTCCCTGACTTTGGAGGCAGCTTCAGGCTTTCAGAGTCATAACACCACCCAGAGAGGGCAAGAGTACACATCCTTTACTCAAGTAGAAGTACACATACTCGTGTTTAAAAATACTCTGGTAAAAGTTGAAGTACAGACTAAACTCCTTTACTCAAGTCAAAGTAAAGAGGCTTTGAAGTGTACTTCAGTAAAAAGTACCCATAGCTAGCAGCTGCTTTAAAGAGTACCTGACCTCCCTTTATATCAATAGAACAATAATGTCATTGTTAGCTAATGAATGTTTCCATGGTGACCAACGGCAACATGACAACGTTTCCATTGGTCCCTCTTCTTTAAAGAAGACCAGGAAGTGATGGATACACGGATCGTGTTCCAACCAATAGGCACGCAGTGACTCTAAATAACTAGAGAATGCAAGTCCTGAAGAAATGGCTGGTGGGATGCTTTGTGCTGAAAAGCTGACGCTAAACTGCTTTGCTGAAATATAATGTGTAAGAAGGAAGTGAATCATTTAGATTGAAATGATACATGAACACTGTGGGCTTGAACGTGTGATGAGAGAAGAAAAGAAAAAGGCTTGGGAAAGCAGCAGAATATTTGAACAGCAAACTTCAGAACTAACTTGATGGCGAATGATCTGTCGCCATGCCAACGGCATTTGAATGACGTTACCAAACCTGTGAAGTTCTGGGCTGTTTGTAGTATTTTCACTGAAGCTATGAGAAAACCGTGTTTCAAGGCGAGCATTGTGTTGCCATGGCAACGGCATTTGAAGAAATCTCAAAACTGTCCCGAAGATGTCTTCACGGCTGGACTGTTGAAGTCTGCCGCGTGTCAGTTGGAGCGATGACATCATCGTGTTCCATTACACAGGTGTCTATAGTTGAGCTAACGAGGTGTCCAGAGATCACAGCTTTCCATTGTTCTGAATGAGAGATGAACCTCTTACATGTGAACGTTTTGTGGAAGAACCGTAACAGATATCTGTGAAATTTCAAAACGTGAAGCATGTCAAGGAAGTTGAGTTTCTGAAGTGTACTTTTTGTGTACTTACGGGTTAATAATGTGGCTTTTTTGGCAGTTTAACTAAAGGTGTGCAACTGCTGCTGTGAGGAAATATCTGCCTGAAAGTACAATGGGGTTTAATGGAGGAATTGTTAATGTGTTTGTCACTTCATGCCCTCAAGAGGCATTTTGTTGAATTATTTTTGCTTAATTATTTGTCATTCGTCAAGCCACGAGATGTTTTCCTACGTTTATCATGAACAATTATGTCTCAGGGATGTAGGGTTTGGGAATTATGGCAGTTTAAAAAAAAATATGAATGCAAATGTCAAGCTGTCCTCCACTCTAGCTGTGACATCACGCACTCTGCCTTAACGAGCTGCGCAATGTTAAAGTTCAAATGTAAAAAAATGTATGTATTATGGGATGTATCTCTGGAATTATGAAAGTTATGAACGAGAAAAGTAATAGCCATCGATTCCCGACCGAGCTGAACGTTTTGATGTTTGAACGGAGTTTCTGTGATGTTCAATGCGGGAGGAGAAGAGGGTCAAAATAAGTCGGCTGAATAATAAACTTTTCGTCCGTAGAATAACATTTAGTTGGAATGTTGTTCACAGCATTCCCACTAAATGATGACCACGCCACCAAACACACATTCAAACTAAAGGAACCGGCCTGTTCAGGAGTTTATCGGCCCCTACCAAGTCATTCATGATTTCCAGAGAGAGACGGATTCAAGGACAACTGTCTCCTCTTTCTCCTGCAGGTGGTTTCATTCAGTATGGGCTAAAGAGGCATACATGTCCCCTCTAAAGTGGTGCAGGGATTGCTTGTGTTCCTGAAGGCATCTCCCTCGTCCATGGGATTGTATGGGATTTTGGGATTTCTCCATGTGATTTTGGATTATATCAGAAAATAATCTCTGTGTCAAACGAACTTTCATGATACTTTTAGTTCAGCAGGATAATCTCCACATATGAACACCACTTTATGATTTCTGGAGTAAAAAGATAATGTTAGGCAATAAAGGACACCACCGCTAAGCTAATGGCCGCTAATGTTGGCTATAAAGGACACCGCCGCTAAGCTAATGGCCGCTAATGTTGGCTATAAAGGACACCACCGCTAAGCTAAAGGTGGCTAATGTTGGCTATTAAGGACACCACCGCTAAGCTAAAGGCCGCTAATGTTGGCTATAAAGGACACCACCGCTAAGCTAAAGGCGGCTAATGTTGGCTATGATGGACACCACCGCTAAGCTAAAGGCAGCTAATGTTGGCTATAAAGGACACCACCGCTAAGCTAATGGCCGCTAATGTTGGCTATAAAGGACACCGCCGCTAAGCTAATGGCCGCTAATGTTGGCTATAAAGGACACCACCGCTAAGCTAAAGGTGGCTAATGTTGGCTATTAAGGACACCACCGCTAAGCTAAAGGCCGCTAATGTTGGCTATAAAGGACACCACCGCTAAGCTAAAGGCGGCTAATGTTGGCTATGATGGACACCACCGCTAAGCTAAAGGCAGCTAATGTTGGCTATAAAGGACACCACCGCTAAGCTAAATGCCGCTAATGTTGGCTATAAAGGACACCACCGCTAAACTAAAGGCCGCTAACGTTGGCTATAAAGGACACCACCGCGAAGCTAAAGGCGGCTAATGTTGGCTATAATGGAACTACAGCACAGTAGGGCTGTACCCGAATATCCAAATATTCGTTCGTTGGAGTACTATTCGGGTTTCAATTTTGTTATTCGGATATTAATTTTTCCGTTTTTTTTTCAAATTGAATTTATTAAAATCTCCAATATCAACGTAAGAGCTTGTGCCTCTTCGGGAGGTGCTAACGCTTAACCATAAACGTTATCGTTTACTTTTTCCGTCTTTATATGTAGATATGACTTTTCTCCGTTAATCTCCGTCACGTTGTTTCCATAGCAACAACAACTTCCTTTCAACAGCGCTGTAGAGCCCGAGGTCTCTGAGCTTGATGACCAGCTTGGAGGGCTCAATGGTATTGAATGCTGACCTGTAATCAATGAACAGCATTCTCACGTGTGTTGCTCTGGTCCAGGTGTGAGAGGGCAGTGTAGAGCTATGGCGTCATCTGTGGACCCGTTTGCTCTGTAGGCAAACTGCAGGGGGTCCAGAGAGTCAGGGAGGGAGGAGGTGATGAAGGGTTTGACTAACCGCTCAAAGCACTTCATGATGATGGAGGTGAGTGCTACTGGGCTGGTGATCTTTGACTTTTTGGGGACAGGAACGATGGTGGAGTGTTTGAAGCTGGCGGGGACTACAGACTGCAGCAGGGACCTGTTGAAGATGTTTGTGAACACCTCTACCAGCTGAACTGCACACACCCTGAGAACACGGCCGGGGACGCCATCAGGTCCAGGAGCCGTGTGTGGGTCAACCCTTTTAAAGGATTTGCCCTGTCTAAAACAAAAGGGCTCTGGCTCCTGGTCCCTCTGTGCCTCCACAGCCTGGCTGCTCTCAAATCGTGCAAAAAAGCTGTTCAGCTCATCTGGGAGAGATGCGCACGGCGACACTCCCGCAGCACCTTCGTAGTTATGGAGTCAGATTTGGGTCAATATTCTAGCGCGTAAAACAAGCTACTCACGAGCGGGAAATGTGCTTTTACACGCACATAAAATGACCCTCGCGCACAGATTAAACCCCCCGCGAGCGGCTCTGCGCCCGCGAGCGACAGCCCTCTTGCTCGCTTGCGGGAGTGTCAGCCTCGCGGAGTCTGTCTTCGCGCGCGTGAAAAGTTTCTGGCACTTTGGGGCGGAGCCACTGGATTTTGATTGACAGCTGCAAGGAAACCCAGAGTTGCCAGGTTTGATAAATGCCTGAACTACCAAGAGCCGAGGAGTGACGGCAGCAAAATCAGTTGGACGAGATTGAATGGTAAAGTTGTCCATAAAAAACTATTATATTCATAAAGTGTACAGCTAATATATATATATATTTATGTCACATGACTTCACCACCGCTAAGCTAAAGGCGGCTAATGTTCGACGTGATGGCGTTTAGTCGTCTCATTCTAGCAACCTCCGTGGGGTATTTACTGATTTATTTTACGTCATGGAACACAACGTTAACATCTCTTCAGCTTGTGTTAACCACTGACTTTACTTCAGGCTCACAACCAAACACACATTCAGAAAACCATTGACTTCCAGACCAGGGGACAGTACGGGAAGAACTATGGACTGATTTCTGAGATTCAGGACTCAATGCTGCACGTACGGAGAGGACTCGTGGCCATTTATCTGCCAGGGAACTTAACAGGACGGAGATTAATGATGCGGCTCCTCTGGTTTCACTTTATCGAGTTAGCGGCGGTCGGTCGTTGCCTATTAACATCGCTCAATCGTCTCATTAGAGGCCAAAACAGGTGTTAATGAATGAGTGGGGGTTTGTAATTCAATGACACCGCTAAGAAGCATGTAATGAAAGGTGTCTTTGTGTTTCGTAAGGGTTCACAGCAGACGTAAGAACTTCTCAAGGACTCTCCAGGTATTATTACGTCAAATTAAAGACCCAACACCGCGCATGAGACGAAGACACAACTCTGCCCGAGGCATTAATGCACGAAGCTGGACTGTCTATTCAATAATATTAGTCGAAGCACTTTAAAAATGACCTGTTTCTATTCGTGCCGACTCAACAACATGTGTCCCTTAAGTCACAACGTTCCAAGGATTTGATATGCAACAATAAAGGCTTTCAGACAGGCGGATATTATGTGTCCAGGGCTTTTATTGTGAAAGGTCTGAACAGGAAGCAGTGGATCTTTTGGGCAGTTTTATGTTACCTTCTGTAATGACTCAGTACCACATGTCTATTGTTGATTAATTCATTTGTTTTGACTACTTTTTACAAGTAGCCCTCGTTCATCAATCCAGAGGTCTCTCGAGCGTTGCTGTGGATCGACTTCTTCTAACGCGAAATCATTGGCATCTAATTGGCAGTGCTTTCAGTTGCTTTCCCAACACCGTTGACGCCTTCATTTCTTGGTGCAAAAGCTTAAGAAAACTATCCTACGACACATCTATCCTTTCTCCAAGCCACAACGATATTGTGCATCTGTACAATGTCACCATTTATGCATTTAAGACGAGGTGAAAAAGATGGCGGATATTCGCCGTCTTGTAATTCGAAAGTTTAATAATTGCACAAAAAGACGGATCGTCTCACCATTTCTGGGATCGAACCAACGGCCGTAAGCATTCATCAAACATGAGGTCATTAAGAAATACAATCTAAATATTATAACAGCAGAACTTCCCAACGGTAACTCATAACCTCTTGTGTGGAAATACATTCGATGACAAGTTAATAAGGTCCTGATTACTTCCTGTGTTTCTCAGACGCCATAACCTTGATTCCTCCCGCGCGCTCACACGGCGGCATCCATTAACGTAATAGCTAGCTCGAAAAAAAAATCTGATTTGGCTCAGGTTTGCTTTCAGGACCTGATTTACAGGTGCTCAGAAACCCACGGTGATCACTGAGAGGAGGTGGAATACAGAGCGGGGGACACATAAAGAGACAAACCCACGAGGACGTTTTCAAGGACTTCTTTGAGTACTATTTCCATTATCAGGTGTACACACTCAAGAGCAAAACACATGCAATACTGTGCCCTTGCTGAGAGACATCAAAATGATTGTTTGTGAAAGGATGTCATTCAGCAAGCAGTGGAAACCAGATACTTCCATTTTGGTTTCTTCCTCGTCCTTTTTGCTTGACCTCGTCTTCCTCCTCCATTATCTTCTTCTTCTGCACCTCCTCTTCATTTTCACTCGACCTGGTCTCTCTCCTCGTCTTCTTCCCTCCAGTCTCCTCTTCCTCCCCCGTCACCTTCTTCTTCACAGCATACAAGACAAATCTAACAATTCGTAAAATAATATTTTTTTCGAGTTAATCTTCAGTGAAAATGAATAAAAACTGAAAGAAATATGAATGAGCTTGAACTAAAACAAACCTTAATACCAGAGCAGTTTGCAATAAGAATGGAAAACATGATGTAACGGCGTCTTCCTCTCCGACCTGCCGCTGCCAGCTGTTCATTAAAACGAGGATACAAGGCTGATCCCGACCACACACACACACACACACATGCACACACATACACACACACACACACACGCACACACTGTCCAGTTCAGTGTGTGTGTGTTTCTGCTCTCTCACAGGTGAGGTGAAGCTTCACTGATCCGACAGTTTCCATTAACTCAGTCTGCAGTGTGTGTGTGTGTGTGTGTGTGTGTGTGTGTGTGTGTGTGAGTGATACAGTCCATATGGGGCTCACTTACAGTAGCACAGTTCAGGGTGTTCCAGCCTCAGTCTGCAGTGTGTGTGTGCGTGCGTGCGTGCGTGCGTGCGTGCGTGTGTGTGTGTGTGTGTGTGTCAGCCTCAGTCTGCTGCAGTCAGTACAGTTAGCTGATCTGAAGCTAACGTGTTAAACGAGATGTGCTCAGCCTGCTGACCTGATGTTTCTCTTCCTGTCTGATTCTCTCCGAGAGACATCGGGACGATCTGGGATTCTCACAGCGGAGACATGATGGGTTTTAGTCCAGGTGGGTTTGCACTTTAGTTAGTTATTCACCTTACAGCTTCTCTCGGATAACTGGACTCAAACTCACACTGTACATTTCAACTCAATCTAATATTTAATATTCCGTTCCTCACACACGTAATCTTTACATTTTGTATTTCAACATGTTTTCTACTTCTTTAATGCTATTTTATTTTCACGAAACAAGCTCATATATACAATACATGATTAAAGTGCAGTGTAAGAAATGAATAATTCAACTAAAAGCAGCGGCATCACGTACTCGTCTCAGACTTTTAATTTGGAGGTGGATATTTTCTAAATAAAATAAATAAGAGAAATGGACTTCATCGAAAGTCTTGGGTGAGTTTCCTCTCCTGAGCCGTGATGGATGTGTTTATCTGGAAAAAAACACTTCATGGGCTCATTTAAATATATATGAAAAGGAGAAATATGCATCGCCTCGGCTGGAAACTTTTATGACACAGAAATAATTTGTAGTGATGAATAACAGCAACATCGCACAAAGTAAAAGGACCGTAATCATTTAGAGGAAAGGCCTCCGGGAGTACATCGCGCCCGCCAGCTATTCAACGAGAAATGCACCACCGGTGAGGAAGAATGCTTTCTGGAGGTTACCGAAGACATCAGGGCTGCACAAAAAGGAGCGATCATTTGATTTGATGTGTTACGCACCTAGAAAATGCCATCGTTATCAGGTGCCACAGGAATACAGGATGAACGATGTGTTTCGGTTCGGCGGAGTTAACCTGTTCAGTCCCGAGCCTGTTTTCAGGTCTCAGGCTCGAACATGACATTCCCAGAACGAATGACCATATCTTCCCTTCTAAAAGAGTTACATTAATACTCTTTGTTCTCAAAGTAATGATGAACCTGTGAGTTGGATGTAGACCAGTCAGAATCAATATAGATGTGTTTTATTTTAAAGAAAATTCAGATTGAACATGGAAAAAAACTGTAAATTATCGTGTCCGTCCAAAAGATATGTTGTACTTATAGTGAAAACTACCCTTGGACGATGGGTTAGTAGACTAAAAGCTTTAGGAATCCAAAGTACAACAGATAATAAGTGCCCTGTATCAAGATTGATGCAAAACAAGTGATATTTGACCTTTTTAGAGAGGTTTAGCAAAAAAAACCTCTTCTGGGGCCATTTGGGTGGATTTTCCTTATCTCTGGCCCCCCTTGCTGGATTTTGACATGTGACATCTCTTCCTGACCGTCAGAGCTAATGGAATCGAGGGGAACTCCTACTTAGTCCTTATTTGGTAATGTGTGTGTGTTAGATGGGGTAGGTAGGTTTAGGAAACCGGCTCGAGATACACTTGTTGTTATATTCCATGGAATGCTCTTAACATCCCGATAGCAGTGAATATCTGAAGTGCTTTGACAAAAAAATACATGAAATAAATGTCATCAGTGGAAGCCGTGGCTCTGTAAAAAGCTCGACCAATCATCTGAGGCTAAAGTAACTGGATGGCCTACCTGCCTGTCAGCCTTCCATCTCGTGCCCTCATTGGTCATGTGCGCGTTCGTGTGTGTTGGGGGAGGGGCTCTGTGAGGAAGTGGCAGATTTGTTCTGGTTCTGTATTTTCTAATCCTAGCGCACTCGAGCTGGTTTCTCCAAAATGACCTTCTCCACCTTTAAAATGTGTAGCGTGCACATTCTTTAGTAAATCATGGTCCCAATTAGAACAAGAGAGACGATAAAGCAGCGTACAGCCTTTAGGAAATGTATAGAAGACTATGAGAAAATGTTCCTATCTTCTCTCTTGATTCATGACCTCTGTAAACATGTTCCTGGAGAAGTTATGGTCTCAATCTGTAGTTCAAGGGTTCTTCATCATCGTTTCTTTGTTTTGCTTCGAAACATGAGTGGGGATGAAATATAATTGAATGACAATCATTTTAATATCTCTGTTGCTTATGTATATGTATTACATGGCTTAGTTGAATACTCGATTCTGATTGGTCAATTCAGAAAACATGACACGTTGTTAATACCGAACAGACAGACCGCTGTCAAGGACGTATTGACCGTTGTTAATATTTAGTCTTCATATATCCTTTAAAAGGTTAAATTGATTGGTATAACCTCATTTCAGTGATTTGTTGGTGCTTATTGATGTATTGGTGCCATGTTGAAATCTTGAATCTAATGGCATTGTAACCCAATTCATTCTGTGAAATCTAAAATTATACAAAAGGGATTATATATATAGAAGTCTACGAGAAATTGACCACACTTCTCTTTTGATTTGTAACATTTGTAAATATTTTCCTGATGAGTTTATGGCCTCAATCTTCTTCAACACAGAATGCGTTAATTTAGTAAAATTATTGTCACATTGAGAGTAAAATAGTTTGCTTTAGTAATTGTATAGAAGTCTACGAGAAATTGACCACATTTCTCTATTGATTCATTACCTCGTTAAACATTTTCCTGATGACTTTATGGCCTCAATCTGTAGTTCTAGTCTTCTTCAACAAAGCATGCTAGCATACGATGTCTGGCTGCTAACAGTAAGGGACACTTTTAAATGGACCCTCTTATACTTTTAACTTAGATTTGTTGTTTTCACGAAGGGGGTGTTTCGATTCATTTCACAGTCGGGAACTCCAACATCCCGACCTCGCTTCGTTCTTCAGATCCACTCCATAAAGTAATGACTTCTATATATCTTCTATATATCTGTGTGTTAATCGGGCAACTTGTCTTCCCATAATCCTTCTGAAAGAAAGAGGAATAGACGAACTAATCGAACCAAACTCATAACCTCAAAACTCCTTTGTAACTCCACGATTTTCCCAAATATTAGATTTTGTGTGAAGGACATGTTTAAAGTTAATAATAGAACAATATATATGTTTTACTAAAATCAGTCAAATCAATGAAATCCCTTGATGAACATGTTTCTTCTGTTTCTTTGCCCATTTCAAGGGAAAAACCTCTTTCCAGCAAATCTGCTTCTACATTTTCCCAGAAACCCCTTTGGCACTGAATTATTGAAGCAACCCGTGCTTCTGGGGGGCGAGAAACACGTTGAATTACAACTACTGTCTTTGGAAAACCACTTTTCCTTCAAGCCTGCACCCAAACACATGAACTCTCCACCTGAACGAGTTTCCCAATGTGTTGTGAAGCGGAGCGTTGGACCGTTTCCTCGCCCTCCGCCTCCTTCCTTCGCTCCACTAGATCCTGCAGAGACCCGTAACTTCTACATGAAGCTCTCTGTTTCCTCGCTGAACTCCAGCTTTTGATTTTAACCACTGGATGACTGCTAACCCCAGACTCAAGACATGAAGGTGAACTCAACAACCTCCAATCCAAAATTATCCACAAAGTAGAAGAAAGGAAGACAACATAGATACCTCAACAGCATAGATACATGTATGCTTCATTATTAAACGCACGGATCAAGTGTCAAC